>CM067502.1:22821026-22987088 GCA_034509495.1 Acestrorhynchus altus
ATAACAGCTGTTCTTCACTCATAAGAACCACTTGCAAAATTAAGGTGCCAGGGTTCTTCAGAGCATTGTCATTCAACAGGAGCAGACACTCCCAATCCCAGAGTGCTGGATTCCTGCACAGTTTTGTGCTTTTCCTGCTCAGGCACATGTGATTCATCTCACCTCTTAGCTGCCAGGTTTAGTAGTTCTGTTAGACCAGGGAATTCAGAATACTGTGCTGAAATCCAACATTCTAGGACAGGGGGGTGTGACTGTACAGGGCAGAGGTACTTACAATTAATCCTAGAATCTGCCTTCATACGATAGCATGGTGGCAGAGATTCCTGCACAGACCATTGTCTGTGAGGAGTTTGGTGTGTTCTGCTGGTGTCCGTATGAGTGTCCTCCAGGTACACAAGCTTCTGGATCACATTCCAATTTCACACCTCATGAAAAGTCTCAAGATGCATTGTGATCAGATTATAATCGAATAACTCAAACCTGATTGGTCTGAGATGGATTTCATCCACATTTAGCACAAGTGTACCAGCAAGCCTGAATATGTTTTCCTGATTCCTAATCTGGAGGTTTTCCAGATACTGAGTACAAAATGCATCTTAATACCAGTTGTAAACAGACTCTTAGATGTACTAAAAGCCTCTAAATTGGGACTTTCATTTACATTTCAGTTAAAATCAGATTTTTTAAATCCAGTTGAAAAAATACACATTCACTCTGAAACTTGCAAATGATCAAATTTGTATGTTCTGTCTATTCGCATGTCCACATTACGTGTTATAGTGACAATGCAGGGATCTATACTCTGTCAAATGTATCAAACACTCTAAGAGAATTGAAGTGCAGACTCTGATGATCAGTAAAATTGGTGGGGCTCATGGCATCACAGACCAAGATAATGGATCAAAGGAAAATAAGAAAGGAGGGTCTCTCGCTCTCGCTCTGTCAACCCCTTTTTTTTAAATATTTTTATTATTTTCATTTATTTTTTACTCACAATGCTCAAATGTCTGAGCATGAGGAATCTCAGGATCTGACCTCTTCTACTAGCTAAGGCTATCTGAGTGAACAGCAAAGCACTTTTGTAAGTTGCTCTAGATAGATAAGAGCGTCTGCTAAATGCCATAAATGTAAATGTAAAACAAGTCCTGAGGAAGGGTAATACTGATACATACATAAATAATAATTATAATAAAGGACATTAAGGATGATGTTTTTTTTGGACCACTGGCAAATATATTGAAGGATTTATATTTATGAATATCTACTTATTACAAATAACTAATCAAAATCTTGCATTTTCAGCTCAAAAACAGGATTGTAGGCATCTCTTACACATATCTATTTTTGGTGAATAAAAGTACATAAAACCACAAAACATCCCATAAATTGGCCTAGAGTTAAAAATATGATGTGAACCCAGTTGGAAATAGATTAATTTTATATGACTTTCTGCCTTATAATCTTTCCTGCTAAATAAGCTGTGTCAAAATGGATTTGAGCTTAATGAGGCCTATACATGTAGCCTTTATAACCAGCTGTAAGTGAGCTGTGCCTATATCCAAGATTGTTCATGCTCCTGCTTGAGAACCTGTACCCCCTATGAATACTGAACCTGCCTTACATAAATATTGCAGCCTCAAAGGAAAGTCCATACTAAGCACTTTGCCTTTGCCTGAGAACCCCACTTCCCCACCAAGTACCCACCCATCCCATCTCTATTCTGCCCCTCTCCCTGCTTTCAAAGTCTTTTGATGCTGCGTGGAGCTGCATCTCTCCAAGGCAGCACAGCTAAAAGCACTGGAAAATGGCCTGGAAGAGTTCTTCGCTCTCCGTATGCCGGCGTCTTCTCCTTTGTTGTTCTTTCACTCTGCTCGCCCAAGGGCACCTGACAGAATCGTTATCTACGTCAGTCACGAATGCTGCTGAATTCAAGGAGTGTTATCCTACAATGGCACATTTTGCTGGAGCCGACTAGGTCTGTTAGATACAGTGATGTCATCTTGGAGATATGAAATCAGATTGCCTTGGATTTTGAATGACGTACTCTAAAATATTGTGGAAAGGCTTAAATTACAGTAATTCTTATCCTTTCATAACAATAGATTTGTCATTCCCAAATCCTTGAGGGAAGATTATCGCAATCCATTTCCAGAAGGCCAGCTCACATTTGTATTTTACTACTTCTATCAACCCCCCACTCCAACCCCCCACCAGTGCGTCAGGAGCTGTAGAACACTGCTTGGTCTTGGTATACTATGTGTATGTTTCAAATGGATAAGGTTCAAAGGGTGAACTGGCTGGTAGTCTTTGAGATTGAACTGGAAACATTCACATACAGGCATCCTTAAGGAATCAACCATTTGCGATGCACACCTGTCATGAAGTGGGTCCAAATGACAGTGGGTCATCTTCAGTGACGCGTCCCACTTTTGTCTTGGTGGAGACGACCAATAAATCCATATGTGGAGTTGCCACGTTCAACACCAAGATCAATGGTTTATTGTAAAGTGTCATATGTCCAAGAGGCCTGGTCTCATGGTCATACCAGATCACCTTTGGTCTTCATTACAGTCACTTTGAGAGCCAAACCTTACATTAATGAGGTCCTGCATCCAGTAGTTCTATCTTATCACACACTCCGGTGTGCAACAGGACAACGCTGGTCCACATAGTGCTGCCATCTCAAGAGCTTGCCTTGAAGGCATAAATACTATACAATGGCCAGTCACATCGCCAGACCTATCCCCGATTGAAAATGTATGGGATGCTATTGGACACACTATCGACACTCCACCCATCCAAAAAATCCCTTTGAGTGCAGCCTGAAGTTGGGAAGAGTATCAGAGCTGTGGAAAACATCTTTTACCAGTACTGAAAATACAGCACTCAAAGGACCTCAACAGCTATAGTCTGGTGGCATCAAATTCTCATCTGAAGAAGTTACTGGAGAGGCTGGTCCTTACCCATCTCTGTCATCTGGTGAGTGCATCCATTGATCCTCTTCAGTTCACCTACCAGCCTGGTGTTAGTGTAGATTATGCTGTTATCTATCTTCTACACAGCTCTTTCTCAACTGGAGAAGCCTGGGAACGCTGTGATTCCTCGATTTGGTGACACCGTCGATCTCTCCAGTGCTTTTAACACCAGACAGCCTGTGCTAGTGAAGGACAACCTGGACCATGTTGGTGTGGACAGTCACCTGTCTAACTGGATACTGGGCTACCTCAACAACTGACCACAGTATGTGAGGGCACGGGACTGTCTATCAGATAAGGTGGTCAGCAGCACAGGGGCCCCTCAAGGAATGCTCCTTGCACCATTTTTCACCCTGTAAACTGCTGACTGTCACCACCAGAAGTTGGTCATGAGGTCCACATTCATCTGCCTCATAAATAACAAGAAGGACAGCGAGTACAGAGCACTGATTCAGGACTTTGTAGACTGGTGTCTGTAGAACTACCTCCTGATAAACACAGCGAAGACCAAAGAACTGGTGGTGGATTTCTGCAGATGGAGACACACCCATCCAGGGAACGTTCAGGGGATGGACCTTGAGAGAGTGGACTGTGACCAGCCCAGTTTGTTGTTTAAGTGAACATCCAGGTACTTATAAGTCAACACCACTGCGCTTTACAGAAAAGGCCAGAGCAGCCCCTACCTTCTGAGGAAACTGAGGTAATTTGGAGTGCAGGGAGCACTCCCAAGGGTCTTCTTTAAAACAGTGGTGGCATCTGACATCTTTTATGGTGTGGTCTGCTGGGGCAGCAGTATTTTAATGGCAGACAGGAAGAGATTGAACAAACTAAAAGAGGTCCTGGGAAGCTCCTTGGACCGAGTGCAGGTGGTTGGATACAGATGCCAAGCTGGCATCAGTGCTGGAGAATGACTCCCACCCCATGCATTAGACTTTGGCAGCACTCGGCAGCTCCTTCAGTGACGGGCTGCTTCACTCTAAATGTGTGAAGTGGTATCTCAGGATCTTTTTTCTGCTGTTAGACTCTACAAGCAGCATTGGTCAGAGGAGATCATGGACACACAAACTTAAAATCCACACACTACTGGAATCTTATCAGCAGAGATATTATAGGAGGAGACTATAATGCCAGGTTTGATGTCATGTCTCTGTCGTGTTCTAGTCCTGTTCACCTCATCTCAGTTGTTGTTTATGCCCAGTTGTTGTTTTTCCCAGCTGTATCTGATTTGTAACCCTGCCCTGTCATTATCCCACTCCAAGTGTGTCCAATGTTGTCTTGTACCCTTTTGTTTCAGTCTGTCTTTGGAGGTCCTTTGTAGTTATGTGTCTTGCCTATCAAGTCAATTTGTTTGTTCGCAGTTTTTAAGTCCTGTGAGATCCTGTCATTTTTATCTTGTGTTTGTTAGTGTGTTCCGTTTGTTTTGTATTCCATTCTGGGAGTTATTAAACCCTCCACCCCAGTGTTTACCTCTGCATCCCAATGTCTGTGTCACAGTCAGTTCATCTCACTAATCTTGACATTTGGACTATGTCTGCAAAAAATAAATTAAAAATTCAGAATAAAAGTCATGAGATAATACTGATACATTCATAAATAATAATGTTTTTCATTTTATTTGGACCACTGAAGTATTTTGAAGAAATTATTATAACAATTCTTGCCAATCTAATTATTGCAAATAGTTAATCAGAATTTCAGTTTTTGATTGTAGATGCAAGTAATTTATTTGATCAAAATAATTTTTTTGACATTTTAATCCCTGAATTTGTACATGTCAAATGAAGATGGAGTAGTCTAGGATCTACAAAGTAAAACAAACTATAAAAATATCCCACAAAATTAGCCTAGGGATTTAAAATGTGACCCCAGGGTTCAACAGAGGCAATTTATCAAAATGTCCAATCTTTTTTTCATAGAAAAATGCAGCTCAGACCCACCAACTATAGAATGACTCATGACTTCAGAGGTAGAGTAGAGCCGACTGTGCTAAATTTTTGCACATTCTGCAGGATTTGCACATCTCTAAAAGAGGTATGTGTTGGGTGGGCTATAGGCTGGGTTATATGGTGTTTGTTTGTGTGTGTGTGTGCTGTAATAAAGGCTGGGAGTCCAGAGGGAATGGCCGTTGCCTGGAGACTGTCCCATGTGTTTAAGACTGCGAGTGAAGAGTGGAGTACTTTCACCTCAGATCAGGAATGAGGCTTCTTGCTGCAGAAAAGGCCATTCACTTCTGTTTCACATTCAGATCAGCTCGACCGTAGGTGGAGTGTAAGGTCCTTGAACACTTCGGTGGCTGGAAGGGAAAGATAATTGCTGCATATATGATGCATAGAACGAGCACAGTGTGTGACTAGGCATAGTAACACACATGCACATCAGCAGCCTCTCCCCTATGCCTTTGAATATTATATAAATTTACATACACACAATACAGCAGTCTGTGTACACTCATCAAAAATAGCTGCACCCAGAAGGAATCAACAAATCGCAATAGCAGCTGGTCATCTTCAGTGACAAGTCTCACTTTTTTCTTGTTAGAGGCACATTTTGAAGGCCTGATTTCATGGTGTGGATTGCAATTTCGTATGATGCTGGATCACCTTTGGTCTTCATTACAGGCAGTTTGACAGAACATTATGTCCTTTACTGGGACAGCAAATATGAACACACACACATCCCAGTAAAATACCTTGTTAATGGGCTCTGTGTAAATGACAGGTTATATTTTAGCTGTAGATATATTATCTCATTAACATCCCAGGACTTGAGTGCAACATACTTTTGCCCTGTTCCTTGCTTTTTTTTTATCTCTGCCTATTTGTTAGTTTTCCCACTTGGGTCTCTTTTGTAGTTTTTAATGCAGATCATTTTTTATCATATTTTACATATAACTGAATTTCTTTTAGTATTTACCCAATAGAAATTCAATTATTTACTTAAGTAATTAATATTATTAAGTAATATTCTGGAAGCACTAATTTGTACTAAAGCACTACTAAAATATACCGTATTTTCCGGACTTTTTATTTATTTTTTTAAGAACTGGAAAATAAGATGTATAAGAAGAAAAAGCCGCATGGTTTAAAGCGTGGAAAAAAGTAGCGGCTTATAGTCCAGAAAATACGGTAAGTAAAATCATACTAAGCTACACTTAATACACTGCCACTGAAAAGTGGGTGTCCCCATGTACTATCATGTCAGTTTCACTGCAGTGCTGAGAATGACATATCACCCTCATAATACCTGCTCTGTGGGCCTGTGGGATCCTGGCCATTGAAGAACAGTGTGAAAGAAGTCTAACAATGTATGCAGAGAAACTAATGGACAGCAGTCTAATTATAGATTTACATAGTGCTCCTGTATGGTAAGTGAAGCTGATAAAATTGGACAGTGAGTATAGAAAGAAAGAGGTGGTTGATTGTAAACCAGTAATACAAATCAGTTTCAGACAGACATCATGTTGTGATGTGATCCTCTTGATTTAACAGAACCCATATTGGCTGTTCTAACACTTTTGACCGGTAGTGCACATGCTGGTTATACTGGTCATATGTTAATGTCTCCCCTCTTTTAATACAGTTTAAGTATATTAGTCTGAACTGCCTGACTGAACACTAAACCCATTAAAAGTGCTAAATTATTTCTGTAATACAACCACTGTGCTTTTTAATCATGTTCAGCATATCTAATTGTGTCGTCCCAGGTTGTAATTAATATAGTTATGAAAACAGCCAGTATTTATTTTTCCAAAGCAAGGAAGAGCAATTTTATTGTTGTTCACTTCTCTAACTGATTCGGAGCCCTGGTAACAATAGATAACAATTGATTCTAAATCAATAAAAACATGCGTCACGGTACACAGTCTATACTGTGCATGGACAGTATAAAAATCCAAGAATAAACATCATGTTGCTGTGCTTTAAACTGACTGTAAATTACAGCTTTTCTCTTCATCAGTTGACAGCAGTGTGCACACGCACAGCCAAACACGCACAGCCAAACACGCACAGCCAAACACGCACAGCCAAACACGCACATATTCAAATACCTACAGTGAAACACACAGTCATACACACACAAATGCACAGTCAAACACACACAGTCAAACATGCATACACACAGTCACATACCTAAAGTCAAATGCATACAGCCAGACACAAACAAACGCACAAAAATGCACAGCCAAACACACATACATACACACAAACACATAAAGTCAAATGCACATATATTTACACAGACACACATCCTTGAGAAAATGAAAAGGAGCATTGAGTGCTGACGTTTCTGGCTTGGCTCCTTGGCACTGCTGGTGACAGCATCCTCCAAATGAAAGCCCCTTATTCTGTGTCTAATTTTAGTATGCACTGCCCTCGTTCTCCATTCAAATGAGCTCAGAAAATTGAATTAAGTATCTCATTGCCATTTTGATTATGGACCAGAGGCTCAGACTTACCAGCCAGAATGTATTAATCAACCACCTCACGCAAACTTAATTGTACTTTTTAGTGCTGACAGGATGTGTTGGGCCTCAGACCTATTAACCAAAGAGTTTATGTGGTGAGGTTTTTTTTTACCATGCAGTGTTTAATACGATGTTCTGTTTTCATTATACTTTATCTGCTGTTTTAAGCAGTGCTGTGCAGAGGTGGACATTTTAGATCTAACAATTTTAAATTTTGACTTGCTGAACCTGGAGTACCCATTTCTGGATAATCCAGGTGTACCTCTTTCATATTAGGTATGGTCAGTTGTAGAATAATAACAGCCCTTACTCCACATTGAGTATATTTTGCTAATAATGCAGGCTGAGCCACAGCAGAGCTGACCAGGCAGTTGGCCCAAAATCCTGGGATGGATTTTGTCTTGCTGGACCTGAAATTCCCACTTCTGGTCTCGTTTCATACTGTCAGTCGCCATGCATGGTTTGACAGTAGAAAAAAAGCTAAGAATATGTTCAGATTCTATGATGTTAAGGGGGAATTAGAATAGGAAGAGGAAAATATAATTTGGTACATCACAGTGACACATACTGTAATCAAAATAAGGATTACCAGCATGTTGTTTGGGTGCTATCTGCCACCACCACATTTACCCTTTTTTGCATATGCCATTAACCATTCACAAAAACAGTTTCTTACAAAAATTCTATTTCAAAGAGCTTGAGAGCTTGAATTTCACAGTATGAAACATTCCCATGTTTTCAAACATGTTTGGCTCTATAATTAAACAGAAAAGATTATGACTTTCTTTAAAACTTGACTTAAGAGTGCATTTACCTTTAAAAACACTTACACCTTTTGATATAGAATATGTGATTATTATGTTATATGTAAGACATCTCAGTTCTTTGACACCTGTGCAACCTAGTGCACTGTGTTAAGGGATAATCTGGGTCCTAAGTGATTCCCTGACTGTACACTGGTCAAAAAAGATTTCTTAATTACAGATGCAGACACATATAAATCCACCAGTTAGTCACAGTGAGAGGCAGATGTTTCTCAACCTTTATTCATAACCTTGTAATGTGCGTCATGTCCACTGTCACAATAAGATGCACTTAAAAGGGTAGATTTTACAGATTCAGGAAAGGTTTGAACCATATTTCTGCTAAGTATTCTCCCAAGTTATTAATGGAAACATTAATAGAGTAATATTAATAGAGATCAATCAATCAATCAATCAATCAATCAATGTTTATTTAAACCCAGAATACATTCAGGGTGACTACGTACATTTATGTAGTAGCCTGGCATACAGAAGAGAGTCAGGAACAATAATAAAAAAAATTCATAAAAATAACTGGCAAAATATAATATAATATAGAATGATAGAAAATAAAATGATTAAATAATAAATTAATAATCTAAAGCATTAATAATAAAAATGCCAGTTGAGTGAGGGGGTTACATATTGAAAATAAATGGTCAAGAGACATCAGCAAGTTTTAGAGATTTCTATAATAAATTTAAAGACTTTGAATTACATTGGATTTGATGCACCAGTGAGTTTATAGACCCCAGAAGGTTAATACAGAATGTAATGTTAAATATTTTAGATTTATTTGGATTAGAATGAGTACCCAGTGTCCATTCCTGATTAGTTAGTTTGAGTTACTAAGGACTGTAAACGTCTTTTGAACAGTCCAACATAAATATTCCACTGTAAACTCTCCTTTTTTAAACAGCATAACTGAAGGAAGTGCTCTCCCAAGTTGTTAACTGAACACAGTCCATTGTAGGCAATATTCCAGTTAAATTCCAGTTAAAATCAAGTGTTGCTTAGTGAGTGTGATGACGACAAATTTTTATTGAACTGCTGTTAAAATTACTGTGTTGGTTCATTTTGGGACTGAATTATTTTACAGTCAATGCATAACTGTCTTGTTTAAAAGGAGAGCAGCCTTCAAGCATAATGGTATGTTCATGTGAGGTTTTATGAAAAGGCCAGATTCCATTGAATGTTCTGCTTCATTTTCGCAGAAAAAAAAAATGAACTTAGTGGATTAAAGCACACAAAGGTCAATTAGCAATTACCGGTTTCTGTTGGCAAGTGTTCATGTGAAATACACTCACGGACAAAACAAATAACCCACCAAGAATCAGCTGTATGAAAGTTTCTATGTGTGAATGCAATGTTAGAGTGAAAGGACAAGTTTATTGGAGAAAACTGTATGATGGAGGCTCTAGTACCCTGTTGGGCCCGAATACAAGATGAGATACGGTTGAGCAGGGAGGCGTACAGGTTCTGTATGGCATCTTGCAGCACATTTGCCCACAGATGTTGCAGCTCTAGGTTGCTGGTCCCATAAATGCTCAACTGCTGATAAATCTGGTGACCAGGCAAGGAAGTATTGCAATCCACCATAGGCTTTCCTGGGAAACCCTTGCTGTTTAAAAAATGCAGTTTATCCTGCTGAAAAATGCAGTTGAATGTCCTGCCATGAGAGGCAGCACATGGCATCAGGATGTCCTACACATATCGCTGAGCTGTTAGTGTCCCTTGTATCACTTCCCCCCCATCATCAATAAACACATTCAAACAGAATGATCATATTGAACAGAATTATTGATAATGAAAACATAACGAACTGTGGCTCAATGCTCTCACTTATTTAGAAAAGTCATTTTGCCATTTTGGAACAATCACCAAGAATGACAGATTTACAAACACTAAAACCAATTTCTAAAACCAACCAAATCATTAATTCAGTGTTACAATGCTGCTACAAGGCAATGGTAGCTTCTAGCCTGAAACATTCTGTACTTTTGTCCATGATTACAGACGACAGAGTGTCATTCAGTCTCAGAAACCACATATACGAGTCTGTCTGTGTTTGAGGGGTGGTGGTGGGTCTGGTATGACGTTCATGATGCTAGCTGGTGCTTAGCTGGTAGCTAGCTACATTAAAGGTTCAAACCCTAAATCTCTGAGCGAGTTTCACCGTCTGCTTTTAACCACACCACACACACTAGTGAGCAAGATTTCAAACAAACACTTTTCACTTTGTCATTGTGGGGTATTGTCTGTGGAATTTTGATGGAAAGCAAATTAATTTAATCAATTTAAAAATAATGCTGTAACATAAAATGTGCAAAACGTGAAACACTTTGTATACTTTCTGGATTCACTGTATGTACGTATCAGTGTTTTTTCCCTTCTCTGGACTTTTGTTCTGAAATAAGCCCCACCCACTCTCTCTGATCAGTCAGAGTCTGTATGCAGGGACAGAGTAGTAAACATGCACTGGAAGCTCCTTTGGTATTTAAACTGGGGTTTAATTTAGTTGGCTAAAAACAGCATGTATCTGCCCACAAACTGTGGATCTCGTGGTCTAAGAGATAGATATACTGAGCTTTATGGTTCTCGTTTCTCACTGATATCAACCATATTTTCACCACAGTCATTCCACTGATTATAGTGTTTGGGTTCTGTATGGCTGTGAGCCATCATAGCTCTGTGTTTTTGGAGATTCTGTCTTGGGCCAGTGCCCGCTTCCCCCTCCAGCCTAAATCTACCCTGCTGCTGCCAGCTCACACTGCTAACACTGTGGCCAGGGCCACATGTGGGCTGCCACCTTTCCATCACACAGCTGCATGTGCTTCCCCAGCCTGCCTAACCCTCTGAACCCCCTCCTCACTCTCTCTTTCTTTCTCTCTCTCTCTCACTCACACATACACACACACACACTGGTATGTGCAGTCACAGGATACGAGTTGGGTAAACACTGATACACTGGCACTGATGATGATCTTTTCTTCCATATCAAGGTCAGCAGTGGAAACTGCGTGTGGAGGATGTCAATGTTTTGTGTTTTATTATCTTCTGATTTCATTGTGTGTATTTTTTAAATTTGCAATATGCGTCCAAGTGTCCAAAGGTATACAATAAGTTATTTCAGCTACTTTAACACTTTGTGGGCAGTCACATACTGTCCTCTAGGCTTCATAACTCAGGTTCAGAGACATAACCACATATAAAAACAACAAGACCTACTCTATCTAACCACGGTGGTCTCATGATTGTGGAAAAAAAATTGCCAGCAAGTAATCCAGCTAAAATATTCTTGTCTCCAAATAAATCCCAGTTTAAATGCCAAAGGAGCTTTCAGTGCATGTTTACTGCAGTCACTGATCAGTGTGAGGGCTCGGGGCTAATGATGTCACTGACCAAGGTTATTTTTCTGTGTGTGTATGAGCAGGATGTGCCGGTGGCATCAGACAAGCAAGATAACTATGTGTTGCTGCTGGTGATGCTGTGTGTGTTTGCTGGAGGAACGCTGGTCCTGCTCTCTGTTCTCCTCATCTTCTGCCATCGTTGCTGTCAGAGTGGACGCCGCTACTCAAGGTGACCAAACTTTCCGATCAATGTTAACCCGTAAAAGCTGTTTTTTCTACATCTAGTTACTGTACCATAATGCCTAAGGGTTCCTTAAAGAACCACTTCTGCTTTACTATCACTTTAAAAAGTACAAGATCCAGCTAGACAACCAGTATAACCAATCTTGACCATGGTGTATCGCCAAGCTGGTCGACCAGCATGAGCATCTTGAGCAAGCTGTTTCAATGGCATGGTCAGCTTGATCAGTATGAAAAAACTGGTTGACCAGTATGGTCTAGCTTGTCAACCAATAAGATGAAGACCATTGGTTGACCAGCTTAGTCATATTGGTCATGCTGGTCAACAAGCATGATCTTCCTGGTTATGCTGGCTGACCAGCTTGTTCATACAGGTATGACATACAGGTATGATCAAATCTGTTGACAGTCACAATCATCATCACCAATCTGGATAACCAGCAAGATCAAGCAGCTTGGTTCTGCTGGTCAACTATCTTGATCATTCTGGTCAGGTTGATGCGCCAAGACCAAGCTGGTCAACCCTTATAACGATCATGATCAAGTTTGTTGACTAGCATAACCAGCATGACCAGTTTGAGCATAATCAAATGCAACATACACTATGCTGTTTACCAACTTAATAACCCTCTAGACCATCATCCACAAACTGAAACCTGTTTGAGCTGCATTTTCAGCAGTTTTTTTTTTACCTGTACCTTTTTCCTAGAACTGTATGTCCAGGCCAAGGTCCTTTATGTTTTTTAAGTGTGTATTTCAGCCCAAAATAATCCAAGAGCTTGCTTTGTGCCTTTAAAAGCAGAGAAATCTGGAAATACAATTTGTGACAAAGTGAGCAGCCTTTTCCTCCTAAGCTCCACAAATAGCATCTGTATCTAACTTCCCGTGCAGTAGAACCTACGCATGTAGGTGTCCCCAAGTAGGTGTGCTAATATGGTAACCTCGTAAAGCTCTTTTGATGTTTGAGAGCACTGTCCCACCCACCCGGGGAAAATAAAGCTAACTTTCATACTGGCTGAGAAATCAAAGCTTGACTTAAAGAAGTCATTAGCTGAATTGAATCACAGTTTAGGGTCTCTGTATGCCTTCATTGTACATGTGTTGCAAAAGCAGTCTGATTTTTAAAGTTCTGGATGGTTGAACCCAACGTGACATGAGACAGCAACAGCCTCCCTGAACTGGAGAGCAGAAATGGCAGATGTTATGGGCTGAGGGATTATCACACTCATGTCAAAGTCATTATAATCAGACAGATTAGTAAAGTGGATATGATCAAAAAGAGACTGAGATTTCTAAATGAGATTCAAATAGACCTGAATCCAACAAAAAGACCTACATTTGGTGGTGACCGAAGATACAGAAAGTCACTGCCCTGGCTGTAGAGCATGTTTCTATGGTTCTTTTCAGTCATTGAATTGTAAATCGAATGCCCTGAGGTTAATTTTTAATTGCTATGTGTAATTGCTTAGGGCCAGTGATGACCTGGAGAAAACCAACACCACGTATGTGGAAGAAAGTCAGCCTACTCAAGGTAAATTAAACTCAAATGCCTTTAACTTTCACACTTGCTTCCTATTTTGGTCATATGGACAGATTCTCCAGTCCCTGCTTGAAAACTTTGCAGCTCGTTTAGGGTTTACCTTTGGTCTCTGTGCTGCCTCTCTGATTAATGCCATCATTGCCCGGTCTGAGAGTTCTGAGAATCTATGCTTCCCGCTGGAAACAAATTTTTCTTTTTTTAACTTTTTTGTTGGTGGAACGGTGTAAAATAAGCTTCATGCCTATAACTTTAAAACTTTGCAGGCAGTTACATGCCATTTTCTAGTCTTCATATCTACAAAACTTACCCAATCAACCATGATGGTCTCATCATTGTGTGGTAAATAATCAGTGAGTAAATCAACTTGGAATACAAATACAATTAATTAATTTCCCACTGAAATAAATCCCAGTTTAAATGCCAAAGAAGCTTCCAGTGCATGTTTACTGCTCTGTCCACATGTACATGCTCAACTTGCATGCAGGCTGTGACTGAGCAGCAATAGGGGGTGGAGCTAATGACATTACTGACCCAGATATTGGGATATAGATGAAAATGAGAAGGCTTTTTTCTGTTCAAATTTCAGAATAAAAGTCTTGAGAATGGATAATACTGATACATATCAAAATAATAAAGGATTTATTATTGTAAATATCCTTGGCAATATAATAATTACATCAAAATAATCCAAATGATTGGATTTTCATCTCAAAAACACTGAATAATCAATGTCCAACAGTATTTCCAAGATGTAAATGTTTTTTTAGTAGGCATAACACATAGGCACAAGTAGGTTGTTGATGAAAACATGGTCAAATTTCATACATATATTTAAATTCATTTTTACATAAGTACCTCAAATGACAGAAACATCTCACATTGGCTTAGCGTTCTAGAGGATAAAGAATGGAAAAAAAGGACAAAAATTAGATCCTTTTGAAGGGTTGCAGGATGATTAAAAAACATT
This sequence comes from Acestrorhynchus altus, assembly GCA_034509495.1. NCBI lineage: Eukaryota > Metazoa > Chordata > Actinopteri > Characiformes > Acestrorhynchidae > Acestrorhynchus > Acestrorhynchus altus. The sequence continues at coordinate 22,835,367 of CM067502.1, forward strand.
TGCAATAATATTTATAGCTTTAGACTGAGCAAATACTATCTGGTGCTCACCTAATTGTATTTGGTGCTCACCATATTTCTTGAACTTACTCTGACAGATATCACCATCAGGCTGGAGAGCACAGACACACTGTCTACCTCCAGCTGCCATGGTGATGTCGACACAGAACGCTTCCAGTCCTCAGCGTACACAGGACGTCGTGTCTCCTTCAATGAGACAGCCATCTATGAGCAGAGCAAGAAGAGCCAGGAGAAAGGTCGTAGGTAAGAGAATGTGATGAATGAGTTCAACTGTCCTACAAAGCCAAAAGGGAACCAGCCTCTCTGTACTTGGCAATGGTCAAAACTTGATCTGTACTAAGAGCCCTTCGAGCATCAAGTACAGCTCAGTTTGACCCACTCTCCCTCAAGAAGCAAAATGCAAGATGCAAGTTACTTGCTGTCTTCAAACACTGACTGAAGACCATCACTTTTCAAGAGCATTTAACTCATTAAAGTGATAATTATACAGAATTTTGTGGGTATCAAAGTATCCAACCTGACACTTGGCAGAACCTAAGCTTGAGGTATCTCTGGATTCTAACCTTACAAACTAACTAAGGATATTTTCTGAGTGAACGGCAAAGCACTTTTCTAGGTCACTCTGGACAAGAGCATCTGCCAAATGCTGTAAATGTAAATGCTTTCCTCCAAGCGAGGGGGCTGCCCACTAGTGATTGTTGGTGCAGTTGATGCAGTGGTGGCAGTTCAAAAGTGGTGGTGGCTGGCTTCATATTTTTCCGAGGAAGCATGTGCTTTTCTTCACCCTCCTAGAGTCAGGAGCATCTGTGCAATAGGAGAGTCCAAACATGGGATGAGTAATTTGATCTTGGTGTCATTTCCACAAATTGAGCACTGTCTTTGAAGCTCAAGTAGAAATGTTAGGACACCTGTGAAGGATAAGCTCAATGACTTCCAATAATTATTAGTGCTTTTGTCAAATATGGTTTAAGACGAAAAAAGGCAAGTAACAAAACAGCAGCACTTACAGCTCACTGCTACTCCAGGAAACAGACTGACAGCTTTGCCAGCATTGTGGGTCCACTGAAAATATGTAAACACTGGGAATCACAGTCTGTGTTAAACATACATGTGAAAAACTTGGCAGATGGTTTGAGATCTATTAAAGCTGAGATAGCATGTTGTTGATGATGTGAATAAGAAAGGTACAGATTCTCACACCAGATATCAACACTGTGTCTGATTAAGACATGACTCATTACTCGTCATGTTTACCTCTTTTAAAGTGTTTCCTCTGGTGATCTGTTACTGTCTTAAAGGAATACTCCAGTGTTTCATGACTCATCTCCACCTGCTGCACATTTACTCTTACAACCTGACACTTTGTGGACAGTCACATGCCAGTATTCTGAGCTAAATATCTCAGGATCAGAGTAACCTACAGATACGACACATATCATAAACTACAAGACTTGCCGTATCCAAACTTCTGATCTCACCATTGTTTGATGAATTGTCAGTCCAGCTTGGAAAACAGCTAAAATTCACTTGTTTCCAACTGAGATAAGTCCAAGTTTAAATGCCAAAGGAGCTTCCAGTGCATGTTTACTGTTGTACCTGCATGCATACGAGAGATGATCAGTGAGAGGGGGCAGGGCTAATGGTGTTACTGACCCAGATATTGGGTTTTAGAGGAAAGTGCTTTTTGGTCTCTTTCTCTTTCTGAATAAATTTAAAAACAAAATTAAGAATAAAATTCTTTAGAAAAGATAATATAAGGATAAAATCCTTCATTATCTCCTGTAAATATTATAAATACTGAATAAAAAACATCAAACTACAAAAAACATCCCATAAAATTGGCCGTACTTCTCTACAAGGACTTGACATACTGTTTGTGCATTTGCACATCTGTGTGAGCAATGGATAATACTTAAAGTAGCTGAATGCATTCATTTAATGGGGTGTCCACAAACATTTGGACACAAAAGTAAACCAATGGACAGATGTTGAGACATATTAGTTTCATAATAGTTTATTTATAGTAGCTACTAAAATAAGATGCTTGTCTTCTCTTTGTCTGATGTTGATTTACTATTTAACTCAGAATGTAGAACAAAAGGTGAACCATGTTCAAGATCAAATGGTCTGAATGCTCTGACCTAAAAAACCTGGACAAGATCAAATAAGCAAAGTGTGATGGAAGTAGACAGTCGCCTCTCACTGTCAAAGCAGATGTCATATGGTGGACCTGGCAAACACACCCTCTTTCCCTCTCAGGTACACTCTTACAGAGGGTGACTTTCACCATCTGAAGAAGGCTCGTCTGACCCACCTTCACATCGCCCCTCCAGCAATGAACATCCTGACCATTATGGAGTGTGACTCACCTGAGAACAGTATCACTCTGCGAGAACAATCACAGCACAAACCATCCTTGTCTATATTTCAGGTAAAACACATGTGTATAGACCTTTTGATGGGTAATACACTCCTCTCAAAGCCATGTAGCTTGAAAAGCCCTCAATCCAGCCTATTTGAAACACAATTAAAACTAGTGGTGCTGAATTAAAATTCGTATATTGTGTGATTAATTGTGATTAACTACAAGTTAAAATGCACAAGTAGGGTGGTATGCATGGTATTTTTACTTTATTATAATATTATTAAAGTTACAGCTGTGTGTAATTGTTTAGCCCGGTGAGAGCGGCCTGCCTGATTCTCCAGTGTCCTGGAGTAGCCAGAGCCCCAGCTGTGCCCTCCCTGGAGATACATTCAACTCCATCCTGAACAGCAACTTTACTCCCAGCACTGCTGAACAGATCTCTGAACCTCCGCGATCCAGGACTGTGAGTAAACAAAGACAACAAAAGATTTTTAATTTGTTTGTATTATAAGCTACAATATTGACCCAGTAAATAAGTCCTGTTTGCACACAGGGGAATTTGTCCACCACATTTAACCCATTTAACCCATCCACACAGTGATACACATACTAGTGAATTCACACACTAAGGGGCAGTGAACATGCCCAGATCAGTGGTCAGCCCTATCCACGGTGCCCTGGGAGCAGCTGGGTAATGAAGTGCCTCAACGGTACTTCAGTCATGTCCTACCAGTTCAGGGAATCAAACCAGCAACCTTCCAGTCACCAGGCTGATTCCCTGCCCATATACTGTACTTTAAAGTTCTCTGAAGTCTGTAACTCTAAAGTCCGAATTTACCCCAGTAAACACATGAGCCATGGCCTGGTGAATGAAAGATAGTGACTGAAAGATTACTGGTTTGATTTCCTGAACATACAGGACATGACTGAAGTGCTCTTGAGCAAGACCCTGAACTCCCCAACTGCTTCTCAGGCACCATGGACATGGTCTGGGCATGTGTGCTCACTGCCCCCTAGTGTGTATGAGTGTTTCACTGTGTGGATGAGTTAAAGTACAAATTCCTCTGTGTGAACAGTGAATCTATGTGCACATTTACATTTTAGTCTAATGATTGGAAAGGGCAAAATCAAATCAAATCAAAGTCCCTTAAAGTGTCACCAGTCACACATCAGGTTAGACAAGGTTGAGTTTCATGATACTACATTTTGTCATGTTGCCCGTTCCTAATCCACAGAGTGATAGAACACTGTATTCCACTGACTGGTTGACGTGTTCTTTCACAAATCAGAAGATGACGTGGCACTGCATGCATGCATGCATAAATGAAAGTGACAGAAAATAAAAGTTAAGATCAGACCTAGCACACACACAAACCCCATCTATAGGCCATTGCTGCCCCAGGGCCCAAGTCATCAGTCCTTGTCAACCTGTCAACAAAATAAAAGAGTAGCCCAGATTTTCTGCTGTCATTTCCATCTGTTTGCCTGTCTTTCAAACCTAGTCTGAGAGACTCCAGTCTTGGATTTGAGATGAATGAGCAAAGAATGTTTTACTCCCTTCACTCTAACTATAACTTATTATATGAGTGGACTGATGTAGGAATATATCTTTGCAGAATTCCCCAGAGATACCACGGACAACAAATCCTAGTTCATACTAGCTCATAGATGCACTTACTAGTTCATACTAGCTCATAGAACTTTTGATGAACTCTCATGAACTGTCCTAGAATGGTTCAGTTCATACCTGCATGGAAGGAATTATTTTTTTGAAAGAGAAAATATTTCTGAATATGTTCCACTGACGTGTAGTGTCCCCCAGGGCTCAATTCTTGGGCCACTCTTATTTAATTTATATATGCTTCCTCTTGGTGAAATTCTACAGGACTATGGGATGTCCTACCACAGATGGTCCTCAGTCCGAATAACTATGGTCCCCATGACTCTTTGTGTAAATGTTATGGGCACATCACTGATTGGATGAGTCAGAAATGTCTGATCTCCTCACCCCAAGAACACCATTCCCACAGTGTAACATGGTGGTCAGCATCATGTTGTGGGTATGTTTATCAGCAGCAGGGACTGGGAAACTGGTCCAAGTCAAGGGGAAGGTGAGTGGTGCTAAATATTCACCTTGAGTAAAACCTGTTTTGGTCTGTCAGTGATTTGAATGTGGGAAGGAGGTTCATCTTCCAACAGGACAATGATCCAAATCATACTGCTTAACTTCTACAAGGTTATTGGAGAACCAGTTAGTATTGACAATCTCTCTGAATGGCAATGTGAACCACTGGCTGGAAGTACAGTTTAAACTCTTTCTGGTCTCCTCAGTCACTCGAAAGCGTAAGCCACTGGGTTTCTTGGAACATCATCAAAACACCTATCAGCTTCATCTTCTGCCATAATTTGACTTAATTTGCCAAACAACTCCCACCAACAATCACTGTATTTCAGATTTTTCACAAACCAAACCAATGCCAAATGCCAAACCAGTATGGCAGTAAGCCTACAAGAGTACCAAACATAAATATAATTCCACGTATAATCATTTACTATCTACAGTTTTCTCTAAATAAAATCCCAACATATTTAATCCTGTAGAAAATGTGTAAATTAAGGTGTTTCATGTTGACTTTAATGTGAACAAACCACTGGTTAAAATCCATTTCGATCGTTCAGATTCATGTCACACACAGATTAATCAGATACATGTCTGGTCTAGAACCACAAATGAAAGTGACTTAAATCTGATTAGTCATGTCCACATAGCCCTGAAAAACTCTCTGTCACATTAAACAAGAAAATCTGAGTCACTTGAGCCTGGTAATGTGAACATACCCTGTGAGAAAATAGCCTTTTCAGCTTGTTGTGTCTACAGTGTGGACTGTTATTAAGGAATAACAGTTGAAGAAATCTCAAGATGAGATCTGAAAGACCAAGAAAACTCAAAGAACTGCTCTGTGTGTTGGTAAGAAAAATAACTCCCCCATATGACTGCCAAGAAACTAAAGGGCAGAGTCAAGCTAGTGGTACACCATTCTACTGTGCAGGCTGTGAAGGCTTACCACAAAATGTAGCATTTGATGTATGCTTCAGAACATCCAGAGAAGCCAGATTTGAACCAGTCAAAATTGAACCCTTTGGCCTCAGCAACGGTACTTTTGGATGAGAAAGGAAATACATTTCCCTATGTTTCTAATCTCTCTCTCACTCTCTCTCTCACTCTCACTCTCTCAGATGGAGGTAATAGGAGGTGCTGGTATCAGTGACCCTGGTTCCTCCCCAGCAATAGGAATAGGTGGAGCAGCTGGAGGAGGTGGCAACTCAGGCTCAGGCCAGGGCACAATGCTTCACTTCCTGTCCCGGCTTAGACGCCACGCCAGCCTGGAAGGTGCCAGTCCTTACTTCACCATCAAAAAGTGGAAGTTCGACAGCAGCCACAGAGCAGCCAGCCTAGACATGAGAGGTAAGGAACTCAAGGAATCAGACAGTGACTTTTAATGAAGATCGGGTCATTCTTTGACAAAAAAAAAAAAAGAGTTAAATGCAGATACAGAAAGAGTTTATGTGGTGTGAAGGTGTGACGAGGCAGGTGAGATTAGTTGTGACTGGCTGTGAACTGGAGCTACTGACTGTTTAGCAGCTTGGTGGCCTGGGGGAACTAGCTGCTTCTGGTCCTCATGCTTCTGCACCTCCTACCGCTGGACAGCTTTGAGAACAGGCAGTGGCTTGGGTAGTTGGAGTCATTTATAATCCTCCTGGTCTTCGTCAGACAGGAGGAGCTGAACCCTAGTGATGAACCACCTGGTGCTGTTCCCATATCAAGTGGTGATGCAGGCCGTCAGGATGCTCTTCACAGTGCAAGTGTAGAACATCCTCAGGATGCAAGATTTAAAACCAAACCTCTTCAGCCTTCTGAGGCAGAAGAGGTGCTGTTGTGCCTTCTTCACCACCTGTGTGGTATCCATGTGTGCTTAGGGTTGTTGTCTTTATTACAGAGAAGTATTGAAATATGCAAGGAAGTGGCACTCCAGTTATCAATTAGTTCTAAAACATTCCGTGCTCCCCAGTGATTAATCTGGAGTGACATATGGCATCCACAGGAAGGCCAGCCTTAAACACTGTGTAGGGCTCAATGAACAAGCCTTTGGAGACCAATCAATACTGGATCAATAAGTGTGTCGGTAGAGTAGTTCTGCTGATAGCACAGAGCGAAGGCTGTCTGTGATCTGGGAATGACTCAGAAGGGGCTGCAGACAGATGGAGGAAGATGGAGAGATCCTGCCTGCTAAATTAATGATGTAATAATTGCATTATCCTTCACCTGACGTGAAAGGTCAGTGAGTGTGCCATGTTCATTTCCTCCTAATGAGCCCTAGATCCCATTACATCCTGTTATTACTGCAGCACGGGAGCGTTGGAAAACCTGCAGGCCGGACGCAGTGACCTCACCTGTGTTTGTTCCTTGTATACATACTTTTTTTGTCCTGTCAGTCTGTCTTCTAGTACACATTCCATTTGGAACAAGCAATCAGTGTCAATAAACTTTATGGTGGATGGCGCTAAACCTAAAACTGATTATGTTCTTTAGGTCAATTGGTAGACCACCAATATGACAAGTTTAGGTGCACTGGTTGACCAGCTAAACCATCAAACACAAATTAAAACATTTGCTACGTGGGTAAAGAGCTTACCAGCATAGGTTATATTTTTGTCTGGATCACCAGCTTTTTCAACCACCTTGTCCAAGAGCATAGGCAGAAGAAGGCTATAAGAAGTTAAGAAGAAGCCTTTTCAGCTTGTGGTTTCTACTGTGCTTTTTATTAAAAATGGGCAGTTCTGTGGAACTCAGTATGTACTTTTCCACCATACAACTGGTTTTTAAAAGTTTATAATTTTCTATATTTCTCCATAAATGTAAGGTCCTAAAAGTAGATCAGGAGAACCAAATCAAAAAAATTAAACAAAAATATTACACTTGCTCAAAGTTATGTGCACCTTTTAGTATACGGTGTGATCTTTGTGCAGAAGAAACTGTAAGTGAACATTTCTGGAACTGTTGATTAGTCCTGCACTAATTTTAGCCCATTCATCTGTGCAAAACAGCTTCAAATGTGTTATGTTGGTGGGTTTCATCTCATGAACAGCTTGCTTAGCATTCATTGGTCCATGACATCCAAAAACAGGCCCAAACACTGATACTCCCACTACCGTGTTTCACAGGTAAAATAATGTTTTTGTGCTATAATGTTTTCCTTTCTCAAATGCTTCTCATTAACACCAAAAAGATCTATGGATCTATGTCCACAAAACATTGTTCCAATAGGCTTCTGGCTTATCCGTGGGATCTTTAGTAAATCTTTAGCTTTTTGGAGAGCAGCAGCTTTCTTCCTGCAACCCTGCCATGCACACCATTGAACATTAACAATAGCCCATGCAAGAGAAGACTTTTGTTGCTCAGAAGTTACTTGGGGTTCCTTTGTGACCTTGTGTATTATTACACGCCTTGCTCTTGGCACGATCTATGTTGGTTGACCACTCCTGGGGAGGGTAATAATGGTCTTGAATTTCCTCACATTTGTACATAGTTACATTGTCAAATTAATGCAGAAATATAGAAAATAAAAGCTAAAAGCTTCACAAACTTTCAAGCACAACTCCATGTAATCATAACTGTAATTCTATTCTCGTTCTCTCACAGGTTCTCCACGAAGGCGAACATTTCAGAGGCAGCGAGCAGCAAGTGAAACTCTGGATCAGGCAGAGGAGGACTCCCAGAGACCTGGAATTCGTGGAGGGAGTGACATCTTGTGCACCCTTCCCTCCCAGTCACAAGCTGATGCTCCTAGACGGCTATCTGCCGGTTCTTTGGAGCCATCCACTGCAGGCTGTCCAACAACACCACCAGTTCCCCTCAGCCGGTACAGCCCTAAACCAAATCCTTTATCAGCTTATCGTCTGTTCCTCAAACCTAAGCACATATTTGTCCTTGCAGTACAATCCTTAATCCCTGCATGGTAAGATTTTGCCTTGCCATTAGAAACAGATTGATGCTCAGCTCAACCCAGGATAAAATATAGTGTGAAATTCTACAGTAAAACTGTTTACAGTTGAACCCAATGACTGTATATCAAACATGGACGACATGGTTCCATTCCCTTCCATTCTATAAGAATGATGCCAAAGTCATTCACCATGTTGGCAAATTTGCAATCAGAATCTGCACAGTAGAGACCAGAAGTAGTGGCCGATTGGCCTCCTCATTTGGTTAGACCTGGCCACAGACCACGAAAACTGGGATTGCTCTTGCAAATCATATTGATATCACATCATAAAGACATAAAAGAGTGTCCCTTGTTAAAATAACATAAAATAATACCATAACTGGGTAATTTGAAACCATTATCTTTGTCCTTCAACCCCTTTTTGGAAGAATGACATGTGTGCGTATGGTCATTGTCTTGCTGCTTGACCCACATAAAAATCAACTCACAAACAGATGTCCTGACATTCCTTTAGAATTCGCTGCTATAATTCAGAATTCATTGTTCCATCAACGATGGCAAGCTGTCCTGGTCCAGGTGCAACAAACCATGATACTTCCACCAACATTTTTCACAGGTGGAATAATGTTTTAATGCTGTTTTTAATTAACTGATTAAATAAATGGCCATTATTTTTCAAGCCAAAGCAGAAATGTTGACAAGTGGTTCTCCAGGATCACTTTTGATATTATGAAAAAGTAAATATACAGTTATCAATCCTTTCTCAAAAATTCTGCACTGCCCAGTAATTAATCTAGAACAACATATGGCCCAACACAAGTCCCTAACAATTATTATTCTATTTACCATTTAGAAGGTACCTTGATTTTTTTTTATATAGATTTGTGTCTGTTGGGAATTGTACCATTACTCAAGCAATGGCAAAAGAGCTGAATATACAAGCCTGAGCTGTGAGATCTATAAATTTTATTTCAGTTTGTGAGAATTTGTTATTTTATATTATGTTTTAAGTTATTTTTTATTTCTGACATTTAGGGTTTGTTTAAGGTATCCAAAGGTATCACCATCAAAATCAGTGAAATATTTAATGGTCAACCTGGGAATGTTAAAACTATCAACCAATTCATATTTTACTGTGGATTTTATGGAACTACATTTTTTCCTGGGAAAAAGGGCACTGGGTTTGCAGCATGGCCCAGGTGGGGTCTGTTGAAGGGTGTTTACCAGAGGTGGGCAATTCAGAATTTTAAATTATTTGATTTTACACATTACTTTTGATTGGTTAGACCAGCTTCAGAACATAAAAGTCAGATAGTCACATAAAAAGGTAGAACCTCTGAGTTGCAGACAGAGGGAGAATTCCTGGAGGGAGAGAGAATACCCTGAAAGGAAGAATAACTGGGACAGACAGAATGTGGTTTGGAAAGCCTGTACATTGTATGATATTATGGCTGAGGTGATATATCAATATTTATATGTATATTATGATACATATGCTTTGATTTGATTTTAATGGATTAGTTGGTCTACAGGTATGGATCACAAATATGACCACACTAGTTGACCAATCTGTGTGTCCATGATGGTTCACTAATAGGACCAGTTCAACCACAGTAGCCAACCATGACCAAACAGGTTCACCAACCAAATTAAGTTTGGTTCCCCAAAAGCTTCTTAACACAAAGATGTTCCTTAGCTGGCTGAGCAAGCATCATGCAGAGTACTCTCTCTCCCTGTTAAGACCTGCTTGGAAAACTAGCCCCCCCCCCCATCCAAAGCTATTTCTTACAACAATAATGATCTGTGTAGAATGCATTCCTAAAATTGATCTAAAGTTGTGGTGACCTTCATAGCACATGGTTAAAAAGCCCACTGGTGCTGACTAATGCATTATCATATATAGCCCATCATAGATGAATGTGTTATGAATCAGCTCAAATTGCAGCCTGCACTCACTTTGAATTTGGTCTTCTATAGGTTAGAGGTTACAGCTGTTTTGGAAGTGAGTCGAGGTCCAGAGGAAAGCAGGACTCAAATGGTTTGCAAGATCAAAGAATCCACTGGACTTCATGGGCAGGAGGAGGTGGAAGATGGAGATGGAGAGCTCATAGTGGGAGCAACAGGAGGAGAGGGGACTAGCATTGAAGGAGTTTCTGAGTTTGGTTTGGGGAGCAGGCAGGAGAGCCTGGAGCAGCCTAGTCTCTACCGGGATATCTGGAGCTTACGTGCATCTCTTGAGCAATATGCTTCCTCTGACTTGAGCAGCAATGACAGGGACTCCACTCGCAGTGACGCTGACAGTGTCTGTTCATTAGGGGCTGCTGGGGTCTCTAGAACAGGAGTGCCCAGTTACCAATCACAGGATATTGATGATGAGATTGATGGAGATGGTGAGCTGCCATACGATGATGTTGGGAGGGAAGTGAGTGGAAGAAAAAATGGCAGGGACAGCATGGACTCTGAGAGAGGCAGTGACAGTGAGGCAGGAAGCCGAAAGCTTCTTCAAATGGACAGTGGCTATGCCTCCATTGAGGCTCCATGCAAGGCACCGGAGGAACTGCGGCTCTTTGGTGCCAGTACGTCTGGCAAGACAGCATCAGAACGGCGACGATTCTTCACAAATTCTGGTCGAAAGGGAACAGTGTGTGAGAGCTTTGAGACTCGCTTGTTCAAAGAGGAGCTTGAAGACGAAGCTTCAGGAAGCAGCATTAGCATAGAGTCAGAAGGTGTCATTACTGAACCTCAGAGTGTACCCAGCATCTCGTCCCGAGGAGACATACCTGAACAGCCACAAACCAAGCCCAGGCCATGTTTCCGGCGCCGAGACTACAGTATTGATGAGAAGACAGAAGCACTCTTTAATGAATTCCTGCGTCATGATCCTCAGTTTGACCAGCAAGGTTCACCATCGCTCCGGCACCGGCACCGCTCAAGGATCCACTTGCGCAAGCAGTGGCAACGGACCAAGCAGTATAGTGACCCAGGAGGGGCCCGCTATTCCCCATCCTTGGAGCGACAGCGCAGCTATGCTTTGCGGAGGGGTGACAGTGCCAACTACCCTTTGGACACTCGGTACCACAGCACTCTGCCACGTATTGCTAGTGCTGCAGATGAGGAAGCTAGCGAGGGAGCAGTCAGTGAAGATACCGGCAGTACCACCCAAGAATCACCTGAAGCCCATGGCACTGGTCCCGCACCTGAGGACAATGCCAACAATAGCAGTAACAACAGTAGTCCTGTAATAAAATCAGCAACCGAGAGTCGCCCATCTCTGATCTTTTCCACCTCCTCGCGGGACAGCACTGTGGAAGATTCTGGGATACTGGAGGATTGCGAGAATGTGAGGAATCCCATGGAGACACACAGATGGTTACCAACAGCAATCACAGACACCAGTCCATCAAAGATGGGTAACCAACAGCAACACACACATACAGACACAGTCATACGCATTCCAGAAAATGTACATCACATAGACAAGGACCCCATGGACAAAACCTATGTGCACAGTGTTGTGGATATCAGTTCGTCAGATAAACTGGTCAGCAACCTGGATGATCGGCTCTACACCAGCTTGCGCAGAACTCAGGGCAGTCAGGAGTGCATGGTGGCTGTGACCCGCACCTCCCCAGACCTGGGCCAAGACTAGCAGCATGAACAACAGCAGTACTCTGATTGCCCGGAGAAAAGAGTATAAGATGGTCTACATCAGCAGGATACCTCAGAGTATGTGAGAGATGAATCACACAAGCTTGTACACCCAAGGTGTGAAGGCAAGCTTATTCGACTCTGCCATAATCTCAGCTGTCCTTAGATAAATAATGCATGTGTGTTATATCGACGGCCAACCTGGGAGTACTGCAACCTCAATGGAAGGAAACATCAGAATACATTTTTAAAAAAAAAGCTATCTATGAACAATTGTGTGGACAAAGGTGACAATGGAATTGTTTTTGGAAGAGGTCAATGTCATAACTCCTTGCAAATTGCACTGTGAAACAAGTTGAAGTCGGGTGCTTTGGGAAACAATTCGATGAGCGATTCCACAATGAGAATTCATGTTGCACTTTCTCCAATTCCTACAAATCATAAGGAATCAGGGCAGAGCTTCATTCCCACTCAAAATAGAAGTGGGTTCAAGAGATACTTGTCTCAAAAGAAGTAGCTTCTCAGTAAATGAATTATGATTGAATTAAGCCCAAAGAGTCTCCAAATGCTCTCCACACTATTTTGGGACTCCAATTTGGTCCTAGCGTTCCTTTCCTATGAGTCAGGTTGTGGCAATATAGCTGGAAAAAAAGGAAGCATTATCCTCTTTTCTCATTGACGTCGAGATCGAAGCAGTTCACCCATGACATAATTCCCCATTTGATACTTAGGCTGATGTTTTACGAGTCTATTTTTTGAGCCAATAGACCACTGCTGAAGCCCCTCATCAACCCCTTGCTTTTGCTTTGTGGATGTTAGTTGTCACTCTTGTGAAGAGCCTCATCTAAATGTCAATAGCTTACATTCAAAATGAGAAGGAAGGAAAATTGCACTTTTGATCAAGGGCCGTCAACTGTAATGCTCCCTTTGATTAACTCTGTTCATCTCATTTTTCAAGTGTCCTTGTTTGTATGATATCGAGTTGACACTGGTATCAGTCTTGGGAGCTGCTGGTGAAAGAAATGTTCCAATGTGTCAAGTATCTGAACATGTTGAATAGTCACTTTCCTTTTTGTACTTTATTTATTGATTTTTCTCAGGCTTAATTAATTACTGTATTTATCAGTGTCATTTCTTTTGTGACATTTTTTTCTTCTGTCAGCTGTTTGAAGAGAGGTAACTGCAGGATAGAATGTAAGCACTTGCAGGTTGTGCATATCACACCTGACGACTCTGTGGTCCTGAGGGATCTAAGACAGTGTGATATTGTTCAAGATCATCAAAGGGCACTTTATGTGAAAGCAAATGTGTCTCGATCATCCGAAATTTTACAGAAGCATCTTCTAAAAATAAAGCTGCCAAAAGGGTTCTTTGGAGCGAGAACTGGGAAGTGAGAACAGAGGTCTTCACTTCCAGACTTTAAGTCCTTTGCAGTCCTGCCATTCTACTGGTACTACTTTTATAAGTATTAAACCTACCAGTAAACTTTCAAGTATACTTGAAAAAGTGTGTATGTATATATACACACACACACATATATATAGAAGGACTTCTATGGAAAGTCTTTTAACTGATTTCAGATGAAACAATGAATGAGGTTTCCATATAGTGGTCACATGGTGCATTTGAGACATTTTCATTTTCCTTTACAATTTGCTGGTATCTTTCAGAATTCTTTGTTCCATAAATAATGGCAAGCTGTTCGGGTCCAGATGCAGCAAAACAGGTCCAAAGCATATTACAACCACCATGTTTCACAGATGGTATAAGGTTTTTATGATGGATTGCAGTGTTTTACTTTCCTTTCCTTACCTAACATAACCCTTCTTCTTTATCCCAAAAAGATCTATTTTGGTCCCATCCGTCCACAAAACATTGTTCCAGTAGCCATCTGGTTTGTCCACGTGATCTTTATCGAACAGCAGATGGGCAGCGATGTTCTTTTTAGAGAGCAGTAGCTTTCACCTTGCAACCCTGCCATGCACACCATTAACCAATGTGAGAAAAGCCTTTGGTTGCTCTAGACTCTAAATTCACGGTACAATTATTTCCTAATCCTAAAGCTTTCCATTTCCATACTTTTGCAACTCACAAATATGTAATATTGGATCATTTATTTAATTTGGTTCTCCTTATCTACTTTTAGGAGTTGAAGGTAAAAATGTATGCAAAACATATAGAAAAGGTTTCAAAATGAATGGGTTTACAAACTTTCAGACACCACTATTTAATGTGTGGACCAAAGTGTCAACACACCTGCTCATTCATTGTTGTGAAATCAATAGTATTAAAGAGTTTATCTGGGGGCTGTACCCTTCTAGTCCATGCTTGGCATTGGACATGATACAGACAGGTTCATGTTTATCTGCTCCAGAGGGTCCTATTCTATTGGCACTACTTTTGATCAGTGCAACTTAAAGTAGCTGAATGCGTTCATTAGATGTTGTGTCCACAAACATTTGCACATGATGTATCTTTATATTGCTTCTAATAACATAATATACTATATTATTATACTACATTTACTATAACTGTCCTATGGACATTCTGCTGACACATGCTTGTTTACAAAATCGCTCACTCAAAACAGTTCTGAAGGCAGCTCTGTGGCAGAACAAACACAATTGAGTGAGACAATAACCAATTAACCAGAAGGTGGATCTTAAGGAATGTGTATCTGCTCCTGCGAGCTTTACGTGTGGATGAAAGGTGTGTGATTCAGTTTAGAGGTTTTTAGGAAATTATTTTTTAATGGTATTGCTTTCTCAGAAAACCAGCATTTTCTTTGGTTGTTTATTAGCTGGCTTGTGCAGTAATGTCCTGCAGGAAAACTGTCAGGAATTTCAACTTAGCTACTGAACATGACTATTCAAGCTGCACTTACATGATGGAATTGAAGACGTGCTTATTAGAGTGTAACCTCACATGAAACCCTCATGGTACTCTCCTCGACACCATATGAAAATAATTTCATTCAAACAAAATCTCAAACTGAATTGCACGCATTTCATGCAATGCATCCACATGTACAGCTCTGAGGAGCAGAGAAACCTTTCCAAAAAGCCACCGGTTATTGATTATTGTCACAACCATTTGCGTTTGTTCTGCCTCAGAGGCAGACCTGCCCCCAGAACCGTTTTGAGTAGCGATTTTGCCTACAAGCCTGTGATAAAGCAGGCTAAAATCAGAGCTCATTAAGTGCATCTTAAATACGCTCGTCCACTGAGAACTAGTCCCGATGGACGTACACCTGTCAGTCAGAGATTGATAATCATCTCGTCTCATTTTTCTTTCTCTTGGAGTTCTCTATTCTCATATTACATATTGATTAAAGGCCGGGAAAGACGGGCGCAACCAGCGGAGCGAAGAGATTGCTTGAGGTTAGCTGATGCGAGGAGAGCACCCTCAGGAGCTTGCGTTAAGTAGCCCTGACGAAAAGCCAGTTGTGATGTAATTCATAAGGTGCTATTAATGAGACCACACCCTTCACATCACACCGAGCTTTCTCTGGCGGAGTAAAGGGCTGCGTATCCACTGCTTTGGAAACCATCCTAGAGGTCACCACCAGGAAAATGACCCCAGTTCTGCTGAGTGAACATTCACTAAACATTTCCTTCCCGTTTTTGCTTTATTCTAAGCAGCAGCCCAAAGAGTGCTGAGGTTAGAACAACACTGTGGTGGTCTGCTAGGTCGGACTACAGTAGAAAGTAAGGTCAATTGAGTTAAGAAGCTACCTCAGACTGGAATATGGCTTTATGGTCAAGGGAAATCCATTCCAATACATTATCTTAAACATTGTGTTGCGTTAAGTGGCTTATTAATCATATCTTATTTTTCTTTTAATAAACCGATCCCAACACACTGCCAGGGGCTATGGATATCTGAAGCAATAGACTACCATGTCATATTGATGTATCATGCTTTTCCTAATGGGTGATCTCTGTACAAATATCTGATGTACAAATATTGATCCAAATCCCATGTGTGAGGTAGAATAGTGGCTGGTCTTTCTGTTTGTAGCCTGTGGCCAACCAACTCCACTGCTGCATGTGAGAACAAATGACGTGCAACATTTAATCCCTGTAGCTTCAATGCTCTTCATAGCATTCAAGGCTTTTGCCCACCCCCCAGCCCTAGCCCCACCCCCATTTTCTCAAAATAAATGGTTATGCATTCGTATTTTCTGTTTGAAAATTGTTTTTTTTTACTCTGTTGTCTCACCATGTGGTTTGTATGTTGAATTATTTAATTTGTTTAGTCTGTAGGAGAACTTATGATGAGAGAACTTAAGAGAACCATATGGTTCTGTTGAGCAAATAATAAAGAGGGAAAATAATTGGGAAATAATTCCACCATTTATTGTAGAAAATGTTTTGTTGTAAAACTAAGTTTTTCACACTACCAGGCTGGAGTGACTCTATGGCTCTACGGCCCAAATCTGATTATTGGCCTCTAGATTGCAGAGTTGAATCTCAAATCAGATTTCAAAACATCATTTTCATCAAACGCAACATGAGAATGACTACGTCAAATCCGTGACAGAAGAGTGGAAGAAGAATGTGGCACCAAAATATCTATGTTGTTACATTGTTACAGCAACTCATAAAAGATTGGTTTGTGATGTCCAGACACTCAAATCCAATTTGATCACTTGCAAATAACAGTGGACGGTCATGGGAAAAGATCTCATTTGAAAAAGAAATTTGCCTACAGTCTGAACATATCCAATTTAATTTTTTTGCCTCAATCTAAATCAGATCTGATTTTTTTTGAAACATACAATCCATGTTTAGACTGCAGGCAATTTGGATTTGTTTCAGATTGTTTTAAATCAGATTTGTTTAGATGACTGTTCACACTGATCACACAGTGTGCAAGTGATTAAATGAGATTTGCCTTTCCGGACATCACAAATCCATCTGCATGGGTTGCTGGGGTAACAACATGGATGTCTGTAACTGTGCAGCCATGCTGACAACGTTGCCTTTGTCACTCTTCTAGGTCACTGAACTTCCTTCATTCTGGATTAGATATGGCCATTGTAATCAAATTTCAAGGCACCTCCAAATGTGTTTGTTATCCAATTATTATATTTAGCAAAAACCTAATTTCATGTGGATTCCAAACTCAGTATAAAATGTAGACATTTTTTGTGGCTATTTTTGGCTATTTCCCACCCAAATCCTTGGGCCTATTTAAATTACATCCAGACAGATTTTTGCAGAGCAGATCCAAATGAGTGGTTTCAAAAGTGATTTCAATTGGATTTGTACAGATGGGTCTCAGTCAGGATGCTCTGGACGGTCCGATAAGCACCTTTTGGCTCACTTGCAATGCAACAAACAATGACCGTTTCAAATCCAGAGTTACAGAAGCCTGGACATGCAGGGTATTTTCAAAATAGCCCCAGAAAATGCAACTTTAACCCACAGCTGCCTTTTGAAGGTAGTGGGTGGAGCTGTTCAAATGAGAGGCAGAAATAATTCAATTGAATTATAACAGTTATGTAGTGGTTTGTATGTAGGTCACATTTTTCATATCTTGACTTGGTTGTCAATTTAAGGTAACAGGGGTCAAGAGAAGAAAGACCTTAAGAGATTCTTAATTTTCTTATGTCTGTACACTTGATCATGGTCAAGATTTTAAGCAAACCTTAAACCTAAAGTACAGCTTCTCTGTATGTATGTCCCAACACATTCATCCTTCAAAATCCTAGAAAGTAAAAATACATCAGTGAAAGCTCATTACCCCACCAGTAAGCAGAGTGCCCACCTAAATCATACCTGTGTCAAACTTTACGTAATCTTAATTAGACTTGCTAATGTGATTTCCGACACGGTTACCAGTAAAAATAAAGAGAAGGTACATAAGCAAGTCGACTCAAGCCTTTTCAACAACTCCACATAAAGTCTGTGGTTTGAGCAAAGTGTGATTGACATACAGCCTGCTGTGCAATGAAGGCTCCTATGGTCCTCTGCCCTTCTGATCACTGATTGGTTGCAAGTGTGTGTGTTCACTGCAGCCTTGGAAGCAGCAGCTCTTCATCCCTAGTGATCCGTCACCAGAAATCAGAGAGGAGGTGAGTTGGCGCAGCATAACCTACAGCAGCATACATATTGGGGGACACAGTGGCTTGGTGTTCACCACCCAGCACCAAATTCAAGACCCTATGTGGGCGGTGTGGCCATATTTCTGTAAATATGCTTGTGTGTGTGTTGACTGAGAGCTGATTGTAAAGCATCCTTGGGGATCTAAAAAGGTGTTATATAAGTATAACTTCATTCACATGAAAATATCCTTTAATGACACAAGAATAGACAGTCCTAGTGTCGCTGGACCACCAGCAGCTGGGGTATTCACAGTTAGTGCCTACAGTACAGGATATTAAAAGATCACTACATCTAATAGGAATAATGGACAAAAAGGACAATATACTCATCAACAGACAAGTACGGTCTCTCAACGTGACAGTGAGTGTAACAAAACATGCCCGATGTCTTGGCATACAGTACCCAAGAGGTCCCTAATGCGGTCCTAAGATAATCTGTCCCACGCTGTTTGAATTTTACCTGAATGTTCACCTTGCCATTGGGGCTGCAACACAACACCAAAGCAAGATGGATCCACCCCCATGCTTAACAGTTGGAGAGGTGTTCTTTTCATGAAAACATATCATTGCTCATTGTGACCAGAGAGATCTATTTTGATCTCATCGGTCCACAAGCAAGGTTTTCTTCTGATGAAGGTAGAACAGTAGAACAGATCCAGAGTCTGCTTAATCTTCCAAATCTTGTGAAGGTATTTTGTATTCAAGCAGGGGTTCTGATTTACCTATCAATTCTATGAGCAGCTTTGAAAAATGTCCTGATCTTTCAGACCTTATCTTGACCACCACTTTACATGCCATTTCGGAATTCCGTTTCGAGGTGATGCAATGGCAACCTGAAAATGCTTACAGCCTTCTGCTTTGTGGGCCTCAACTATCTTCAGAGTGCTAGGCAGCTGCTGATCAGAACTGCTTATAAAGTACTAGAACTAGTTTATAAAGCTTTGAAACCTGTATCACCTGGTCCCGCCTAATGATGACTGTGAACACGCCATAACAGGCTAATTAAGGTCTGACACCTTCGTCTAAGTCATCAGTTTAACTGCTCAAATCTCCTAGGGTTCTAAAACTTTTACTTCTTCCCTTTTAACCCCCCCCCCCCCTACAAAACCAAAATAAAACACTGATTTGCTTAGATTGTTGAAAAGTGTTTCATCTTAACTTTACGCCTTTTGGAGATCATTTCATCTTCAAGTTCTGTAACTGTTCACAATAATTGTCATTTTGACCAGGGGTGCCCAAACTTTTGCATGCCGCTGTACGCACATGCGCTGTGCAAGCTTGCACTGTTGGAAGTTACATCCTGCGACAACACCCGGAATGCCTACAAAGGCCTGCCAACAGCTATTCACAGCGTTAACACCACCAACAAAAAAAAACAGGACCACCAAAGTTAGTTTGGTTGGGATGTGTTTTATATAAATAATAATTAAAAAATATTTATTGAAAAAAGAAAAAAAGAAAAAAAAAAAAACAAAAAAGAAAAAACAAAAAGGAAAACAATCCTGCGTGAAGCAGGTCTCGATACATTTGCCTTGCACAGATCAGATCAGACCTCTTTTCCCCAAAGCTCTTCACAGCATGCAGTTTTTATGAGTATAATTTTCATTAGCATTCTCACCATAGCTTCTATAATAATAACTGATATCTTTTATCATTATTTGTCATTCTTTTACATAACTGGGTGTGCGTCTTAAACTGCAGTTAATTACTGTAAAATTAAAAGATCATCTAAGGAACTAAACAGGTCAGGTCAGATCTGATGGGCATCAACAGGGCACAACGAGGAGAGGGGCACAAAACCAGGCCACGTTTTTTTTAGGTTGTGGTGATGATGGAGACGAGCAGTGGCAGAGGCAGAGAGAGAAAAAGAGAGAGAGAGCAAGAGAGAGAGAGGCAATTTTGATCCTGGGGATTTAAAAACAAAACAAAAAAGAAAAAAGGGAGTTTCCTCCTTACAGCATTCCCAACTCAGTCAGTCTTTTCCAGGGAAAGACAGCACAAAAAAAAAAAAAAAAAAAAAAAAAAAAAAATCCAAAATCCACGCTTCCTGGCATCGTTTCCGTTAGGGTTCATAGTCCATGGCAAAATGTGTGTCAGGAACTGTGGTTCATATTCATGGCTGGGAATCCCAAACAGAGGACGGGAAAAATAACAAACCTGAAGCAGAGCAGAAAGACATTGTTAATGGTCATCACTGAGCTCCTGTACCAAACATTAAAACCATTCTAGATACACAAACAAGAACTGGAATGATATTGTGTAAAGCCCTATTCAGACAGGATTACCGTATTTTCCAGACTATAAGCCACTACTTTTTTTTCCACGCTTTAAACCATGCGGCTTATAATGAGGTGCAGCTCTTTCTTCTTATATATGTTATTTTCCAGGTTATTTTAAACAACTTTGTGGGTGCGGCTTATATTCCAGTAAATACGGTAATTTAACATGGGGAGGTGGGGTTTTACCAGAGGTTAAATCTGGTTACATTAGAGTTTTATCAAATACACCTCAGGTTATATTAGTCCCATCTGATCGGACAGTCAATCGGCCTGTGGATGAATATTCCCTCATATCCTCTGGAAAAGAAGTGTTGAACGGATTTCTCAGTACTGAGGTGGTAACGAAGTGGTGTTCACAGGCTGTGAGCGAGGGTGCACACAGGGTGGTTCAGCTTGTTAATAATTTCAAACTAAATTTTCATCACAAATGGGTTATACAGTGCATCCAGAAAGTATTCACAGTGCTTCACTTTTTGCCTCATATGTTATAGCTTTATTCCAAAAAGGATGGAATTCATTTTATCGCTCAAGTCCACACAGAATACCTCATGATATCAAAGTGAGAAAGGTTTTTGAATTTTCTGCAAAGTTAATAAAAATCAAAACAAACAAAATATACCAAGTATTCACAGCCTTTAACATGAGACTCAAAATTGAGCTCAGGTGCATCTTGCTTCCACTGATCATCCTTTAGATGTTTCTACAGCTTGATTGGACACCTGTGGTAAATTCAGTTGATTGGACATGATTTGGAAAGACAGACCAGATTATATAAGGTCCCATAACAGACAGAGCACAAATCAAGCCATGAAGCCAGGAATTATCTATAAACCTCAGAGACACAGATTCTGCTGCATTGAAGGTCCCAATGAGCACAGGAGCCTCCATCGTCAGGAAATGGGAGAAGTTTGGGACCACCACCACTAGAGCTGGCTGTCCAGGCAAACTGAGTAATTGTGGTAGGAGGGCCTTAGTCAGGGAAGTAAATAATCCAATGGTCACTCTGACAGAGCTCCAACATTGCCCTGAAGAAGGAGAATCTTACAGATGGACAAGCATCATGTCTGGAGGAAACCAGGCACTGCTCATCACCAAGCCAATACCATTCCTTCAGTAAAGCATGGTGGTGGCAGCATCTTGCTGTGGGGATGTCTTTCTGGCACCGGAACTGGGAGACTAGTCAGGGTTGAGGGAATGATGACTTCCACAATGTAGAGACATCCTTGATTACTTGCACCAGAGTGCTGTGGACCTCAGACTGTCCAACAGGTTACAGACCCTAAAATAACAAAAGACTGGCTTAGGGACAAATCTGTGAATGTCCTTGAGTGGTCCAGCCCGAGCCCAGACTTTGCCATTTTTAGATCATCCCAATGCTGTGTCCCAATGCTCCCCATACAATTAATTGACCTTGAAAAGTTCTGCAAGGAAGAATGAGAGAAACTGCCCCAAAAAAGGTGCGACAAGCTCATAGCATCTTACTCAAAAAGACTTGAGGTAACTGCTGTCAAAGGTGCTTCAACAAAGTACTGAGCAAAGACTGTGAATACTTATGGATATTTTTGTGTTTTATTTTTAATTAATTTGCAAATGTTTCAAACCTCTCACTTTGTCATCTTGGGGTATTGGGAGTAAAAGTTTGAGGAGAAAAATAATTGAATCCATATTGATAAGGCTGGAACATAAAATGTGCAAAACGTCAATCATACAGTGAATACTTCCTGGTTGCACTGTATGATTGGTTATTGCCCTCTGATACATTATCAGGAGTTTAACTCCCATCTCAATCATTTCTACTGAATTTTCTTATCCTGTGTGAATCTGTCATTCATTTCACAGACATCCAGTAGTTAAAATACTTTACTCCACCTCCCCAGGTAAAACTAATCTCATCCCTCAAGTCCCCCTTGTGTTACAAAAACATGCTCTTAAAGTTTAAAGGCTTCTATATATTGTGTGATAAAGTGTAATACAATGGGGAAATTTATTTAAAATACTGCCAATTTTCCCATCTACAAAGAATGGAGAGGTCTGTCATTTTTTATATAGGAATCCAGAAAATCACATTGTATGACTTTCAAATAATTAATTTGCATTTCTTGCCTGAAATAACGTGGTGAAAAACTAACAGGTCTGTGAGAGACAGAATTTTTGCTGGTTGGTATGTGATCAAATACATTTTTTTTCTTCCTCCTATGCTGCACTCATTACCTATATTAATTGCACCTGTTTGAATGTGTGGACAGGTGTGTGTACAGGTAACAGGTTCAATCAAAGAGCTCTCTAAGGACACCAGGGACAAAATTTTAGACCTGCAAAAGGCTGGGATGGGCTACAGGACCATAGACAATTAGCTTGTTGAGAACTCAAAAACTGCTGCTACAATTATTAGAAAATGGAAGAAACAAGTTGACCGTCAATCTTCCTGGGTCTGGAGCTCCATGCAAGATATCACCTTGTGGAGTAAGGATGATTCTGAAAAAGGTCAGGAATCAGCCCAGAACTACATGGGAGGAACTCGTCAATGACCTTAAGAGAGCTGGGACCAGTCTCAAAGATTACCATTAGTAACACTATGCCATCATGGATTAAAATCCTGCAGGGCATGCCAGCACATTTCCAGGCCCATTTCAAGTTCACCAATGACCATCTGGATGTAACTTTTGAATGTAACTTTTTGATATCAACTCCACTTGCCATGTTTGGAGGAAGAAGAAGATTGAGTACAACCTCAAGAACACCATCCCAATCTTGAAGCATGGGGGGTGGAAACATATTTTGGGGATGCTTTTCTGCAAAGGGGACAGGATGACTACACTGTTTTGAAGGGAAGATGGATGGGGCCATGTATCAAGATTTTGGCCTCCAACCTCCTTCCCTCAGTACGAACAATGAAGATGGACCTTGGCTGGGTCTTCCAGCATGACAATGACACAAAACACACAGCCAGGGCATCTAAGCAGTGGCTCCATAAGAGCTATTTCGAGGTCCTGGAGTGGCCTAGCCAGCCTCCAACCTAAACCCAATAGAAAATCTTTGGAGGGAGCTGAAAATGTTGCCCAGCAACAGCCCCGAAACCTGAAAGATCTGGAAAAGATCTGTATGGTATGGAGGAGTGGGCCAAAATTTCTGCTGCAGTGTCTACAAACTTGGTCAACTACAGGAAATGTCTGACCTCTGTAAAGGTTTGCAAAGGTTTCTGTACCAAAAAGTTCTGTTTTTCTTATTGTATCAAATACTTATTGCATCCAATTAAATGCTAATTAATTATTTAAAAATCGTACAGTGCAATTTTCTGGAAGTGATTCTGTCTCTCACAGTAGACGCGTACCTACAATAAAAATGACAGACCTCTCCATTCTATGTAGGTGGGAAGGATTGCAAAATTGGCAGCGTAGCAAACACTTATTTTACCAACTGCATGTTTAACACTGGGTATCAAGGTCTCAGCGCTGATATTTGTATTTGGCAGCATCCAAGCTAAAGGTATCTCTGGACTGTAGCCACTGAACTAGCTAAGGACATTTTGAATGAACAAAAAAGCACTTTTGTAAGTTGCTCTGGTTAAGAGCGTCAGCCAAATTCCCCAAATGGAAATGGAAATGTAGTTGAGATTAGTTTTTGAAGTTTTCTCCAAAAAGCTACACAAAGAACGCAAATGTTAGAGTAAAATCTAGTGTGTACTCACACTTTAGTACCGATAAGAACCTCAGTATTCGTGCAACATATTGAAATATGTCACCCAATAGCAGGTGTGCCATGTTTTTGCTTTGGATTTTCAGTATAACGAATCCCATCGTAGGAACACTCAACCTTTGCTGGTGTTCCTTTCCTCTCTGAAACGGTCTGTCTTTTGTACACTACCAGGAAACCTAGTCGAATGACACCGAACTGGCCCAATCCGGAATGGTGCAAAAAAATATAAAAGTGTTTTTATGCCCTATATTTAGGACAACCGTTTTGTGAAGCAGGACTCAATGATTAAACCCTGCCTTTCTCCTTCTCCCTCACTCCCACCACCACCTTTTATCACTATGTGAAGGGTCTGAGTCATCATCAGCTACCACGTAACACATTAATACTCTGCCTCTCCGCAGTGTGTGTGAGAGGAATCAGAATAGAGCCCCCCTCCATCCTCCATCCCATACATACTGCCCACGCAGTCTCCTCAACACCCCCGCCTATGGGAGAAACCCTAGGGGAGACGACGGGAGGAGGGGGGCAGTGGGAATGGGGCAGAGAGGGGGAAAAAAAGGAGGAGGGAGGAGGTTGTATGGAGAGAGGGAGTGAGTCATCACGACTCGCTGCTGTAGCTCATCAGTGTGAGAGAGGCTAGAGTCCCCACTGTAGCGTCCTGCTTTTCATTTAGCAAGACAGACACTGAGACAGACACACACACACAGAGACACACTCCTTTCTAGACCTGCATCGAATCGCTATTCAGAATTCTATTTTATGTCGTGTTACAGACTTCAATTAACCTTCCAATCATTTTGTATTTCATTTTATAAATATTACAAAATTCTAAACTCTAAAACTAAATCAGTGCTCCATAGTGTCCTGTGGGACTGTAAGTGGGACTGGTCTGAAATGTCTATGTTGCGAACAGGAGCAGGATTTGTGGCATGAATTCTAGTGGGATGAATTCTAGTTATTTGGGTTTCTTTTCCCCCAGTTTGGAAGGCCAATTACCCAACCCCATTAGGACTCCTCCATCTCATACAAGGCTCCCAACACTGGGAGAGTTAAGACAAGGCACACTCCTTTGCTGATACATATGATGCCAGCCACCATGATCAATTTTCAACAAGATGTCTGGGACAAAGATGTAATTTTTACATCTCAAATGAAATTAGAGTAGCCTAGGATCACCTATAAATACCTTTGGTATCATATACATGGGTATGATTTTTTTATACAATGGTATTCCTCAAACTGTTATACTGCCGATACCCAACGTGAGCTACAATACACAATGACACACTATGATACAATTCTATGCATTACAATAGGCTGTGATATATTTCTATACACTGCAAACTTAATACAATAGGCTGCCATAATTCAATGCACCATCATACCCTGAGAAACAATTCCTCACAATGCCACGCGACTGAATTTGTAATTGTGTTGCATCCTCACTTTTCATTTAGCAGAGCTATCTTTGACACACAGATACACACCTTTTCATGTGGCGGAACTCTCCTTTACACACACACACACACACACACACACACCTCCATCTCCCCCTCTCTCACTTTCTCACTCTCCGGCTCGTCATCTGACTCTCTTCTTGCACAATCACCAGCAGAAGCCTTTATGTTCGCATCCCAACAGTGGAAGGTTGCTTCGTTATATAAAAAAAAAAAAAAAAAAAAAAAAAAAAAAAAAAAAAAAAAAACACACTCGGTGTACGAGGGTGACCAGCTCATCAGACAGGATGTGTTACAGCGGGACACTCACCACCACCTCCACAACACCAGTGCTGACGAGTCATCATCCATCACTACATACGTTCTCCCTCAAACTGCTCTCTAAGGCATTGGCACTGACAGCTTAAGTGACTCACTATAGATTGGACGGCCGGACCACCTTAATTATTTAAAGAAGATATCTTGTGTGATGCTCGTTCTTCTACTTCCGGACCGTCTTTGGGCTACAATGCTTTGGGAAAAGCTCACTTTAGTGTGTAAGCATTAGGGCTGCACAATCTATCATTTCAACATTGTTATTGAAACATGAGCATAAGCAGAAGTCAAGCAAAGGACATGAAATACCTTTTGCGATGTAAATGATTATGATTTACCCCCCAAAAAAACACTAAAAAACAAAAACAAAAAAAAACCATTCAGTTTTAGAAAGTTGCTCCAAAGTACTTCCAACACTACAAAGAGAACCATGAATACTGGACCACAACTATACCACCTTCCAGGAGACAAAGCCCTCCCCCCCATCTTCTTTCTGCACTCCTCCATCCTGCTCCTCCCCACCTATAGGTCAAAATTGAAATAGGAACCACCCACCATTAAATCTGAACAATCAGACTCTGTACTCCAGGACTGTTTTGATCACATGGACTGGGAGATGTTCTGTGATTCGTCTAAAAGTATTAATGAATATGCTGATTCAGTCACTGGATTCATCAAAAAGTGCATAGAGGATGTTGAGCCCACAGCTCACAGAGACAGCTCATGTTTACACCAAGCAAAAGCCATGGCTCAACTATGAAGTTCACACAGCTCTGGATGTAGGTATCTCTGCTTTTAAGCCTGGTAACACGGAGGAGTATAAAAAAAAGCAAGATATGCTCTACGCAAGACAAAGCACCCTTTCAGGTGCTTTGAAAAAAAAGGTGAAAAAGCAGCTAAACGAGAGTACAGAGACAAAGTGGAAACACAGTTTAACACCACCAGTATCAGAAGCATGTGGCAGGGGTTAAACACAATTTAATCACAGACTTTAAAGGGAACCATCACTAATGCCATGCTTCCAGATGAGCTACACTCCTTTTAAGCTCATGTCACAACTAGACCATGGAGAGAGCACCATTGAGTCCAACCCACCCACCGTCTCTGTGGGTGTTGACACACTTGAAGGATCAGCTACAAAGCCACCGGCCCAGATGGTGTTCCAGGACATGTGCTTAAAGCATGTGCAGATCAATTAGCAGGAGCCTTCATAGACATTTCTAACACCTCTCTCCCTCTCAGTCGTGCCAACATGCTTCAAACTGGCCGCCATCGACCCCCGTTCCGAAAGTATGTGAGAATGCTGTTTGTGGACTACAGTTCAGCATTCAACACTATCCTTCCCCCGAGGCTTTACTTGAAGCTCCGGGATCTCAGTCTGAAGAGCTCTCTGTGCAGCTGGATCCTAAACTTCCAAAGGGGCTGTCAGCAGGTGGTGAGGATGGGCAGAAACATCCTCCTCACTGACCCTCAACACCAGAGCTCCTCAGGATGTTCTACATCCCCTTGAGGATGTTCTACACCTGCACAGTGGAGAGCATCCTGATGGGCTCAATCACCACCTGATATAGGACACTGCACCCAAGTGTGGTGTGCACCGCCCAGCTCATCACCGGGGGTTCAGTACACCAGCCACTGTCTGAGGAAGACCAGGAGGGATATAGTAGTTTCCACCCACCCAAACCACTGCCTGTTCTCTAAGCTGCCCAGCAGTAGGAGGTACAGAAGCATGAGGACCAGAACCAGCTGGTTCTGAGACAGCTTCTTCCCCCAGGCCACCAGGCTGCTACACAATCAGTAGCCCAGTGTTCCAATCCACAGCCCATCACACCACATGAACTTGTTCTGCAGCTGAACTTTACTCACTAACAGAGCAGCAACTAGCAGCTCAGTTACAGTACACCCACTGAAGATAGTCTCCCAGTGCACACATCCCATCTATACATGTACCCAGTGCACATGTAAACACAATAAATACATTATTTTTATAGTTTCTATATTTAATACTGTATGTATAATGTATAGTGCTCATTAATGTGTTATATATATATGTGTGTGTGTGTGTGTGTGTGTGTGTGTGTGTGTGTGTGTGTGTGTGTGTGTGTGTGTGTGTGTGTTTTACTACTGCGAGGGACTTTTCAGCCATTCATCCTGCCATTCAATCTGGGTAATGTAATGTGAACTTTGATTGGATTATTATATTCTTCCATTCCATTGCATTTCCCCCCCAAATTCTGTTTTTTATTTTATATTTTTTAATACTGAATCATTATATACACGTCATAGAGCCCTAAACATGGTGAACTTCCTGTATCTTTTAATAATCACAATAAAGTCTGCAGAGCACCAAAATATTGTAATGCCAGTTTTTCCAATATTGTGCAGCCATACTAAGCATGTTTCTAATCATCTGCATTCTGGAACAAATCAGGGCCTTTATTGTTTTCCTGTGATGACCTCACAGAAGAAGTCCATTCCAGACAGCACTGTGAAGGAACTGCTAACCAGTAGAGCAGTACAGACTGGGCAGGCACAAAAGCCAGGGTTCCAGTGTTCCAGCTGTGAGAGCCATTGAAAATTCAGACAAAAGAAACCAGCTTACACGTTTGTACAATGAGGTGCATGTGCCAGGCATCTGCTAGAGCTCCAGCATTAGTAATGTGCCAAATGTTCCAAGTGTTGCTTCTACAAATTAGAGTAAAAGTGAGCTCCACAGAGCACCTCATTTCTCTAAGGGTGCAGGATCAGAATTACCTAGGCTGCAAATCAGCCTATAGGTCAAAATATGTTTGTGTTTCCAAATTCTCCAATACAAACAATAGAACATGGAAATGTTCCCCAACTGGCCTGTTTGCTTATGAGAGCAAAATATACAAAATACATACAGTTGCACCCAGAAGGATTCAACCTAGTGCAATGGTGCCAGACTGTGATGGAGTCACTCAGAATGGCAGCGGGTGACCTTCAGTGATGAGTCCCACTTTTGTCGTGGTTGAGATGGCCAGTGAATCTGTGTGGGGAGGCACCGTGGTCAGTGCCAGTATTTTTGGTCACGTGCCAAGTCCAAAATGTCCGGTCTCATGGTGTGCGGTGCAATTTTGTACAATGCCAGATCACCTTTGGTCGTCATTACAGGCCCTTTGACAGCCCAAAATTTCATTAACGAGGCCCTGCAACCAGTGGTCCTAGCTTTTCTGAACACACACTCCAGTGTGCGATTCCAACAGGACGACACTCGTCTGCATACTGCTGCCATCTCAAGAGCTTACGCATAGCCAGACCTAACCCTGATTGAAAATGTGCGGGATGATATTGGACGACCTCATCACTCAACGCCACTGCAAAATCTGCAGGAACTGAGTGATAATATTCAAGCCGCATGGGATGGATTATCACAGGACACCATTAGGAACATCTAAAACTCCATGCTGAGACGTCTGGCATACTGAGAGACACTACTTCTGTATGTGCTTTAATCATTTACTGTTCCTGCTAACCATTATCTTCCTTCCCAATATCATTGCAATCCCACACTTCCATCTGGGGGAAAAACTTTCTGCAACTATGATGACGAGCGTTTAACAGTTAATTGTTTGTTTGTTTAATAAAGCCATAAAAATTTATTGAAATTGATTTTAAAATCAATAAAAAAAAAAGAGGCCAAACACTGAAGAACCATACAACAAACAGCTACCCATCTGAGCTCACCTGTACAAAGCAAGAGGCAGGTGTGGAGGTGGAGGAGAAGAAGGGGCGGGGTCATTGCTGTTTGCAGGTGGAGAGTTTGCGGATCTTGCTGGCGGTGGACACGCCTTTCCGGGAGGGGTTGGAGGAGGAGCTAGATCTGCGCTCTGATTTGGGTTTCAGTGCTCCGGTCTCCGTCCCGTTCACGCAAACTGGCTTTGCCACCGTACGGCTACGCTCTGGAGCACACTCTTCTTCTTCCTCTTGTCCAACCTGCCCTGTAGAGACAGGGTCACACAAATGGATCTCAAATGAATTAAGATTTCTAACAGCTTCATGAATCTTGTGAGTAAAGCCCTATCGTGACAGCAGAGGTGGGCATTTCCGGTCCAGCAAGTCAAAAGCCACCCCAGCATATTCAGTTAATTACCAGACCAGGTTGCTGTGTCTACCTGGCACTGTGAAGTCCTGAGTATATATGATGTCATCCTCTCCATCAAACAGCTCGTCCTCCTCTTCTTCATCGCCGTAACCATGGAGATCCTCCAGGTAGGGGACCACGGTCATGCTCCTCCAAATGTCGCGGGTCTCTGCGCTGGGAGGGATGGGCACGGGCGGCTCTGAGGGAGGGTGTTTCTTCCTCACCCAACTGGAACACCACCAAAAGCAGGGGTTAAACAAAGAACTATTCAAACCAATAAACAACAAGCCGAGACTCATTCTCCAGCCCTTGCTGACCTGTCAGAGGCATCCTGAAATCAGGAATAAACTGGGAAAAAGGGTGGATTTGT
This sequence comes from Acestrorhynchus altus, assembly GCA_034509495.1. Lineage (NCBI taxonomy): Eukaryota > Metazoa > Chordata > Actinopteri > Characiformes > Acestrorhynchidae > Acestrorhynchus > Acestrorhynchus altus. The sequence goes on from CM067502.1 coordinate 22,865,736, forward strand.
CTTTGAGGACCGAGTTGAGTACCTCTGACATACTTCAGACTGAAGAAGAGAGACAAGTAGCCAATCTAGTTTGTAGATGTTTGTTGAATGTTTGGCAAAAAGGAAAACAAATCAGCCCAAAGCATTGACGTCTGATATTCACAGACATCTGCTTTATATGATTATTTAGATTTTCAGGAGATCCTAGGCCACTCATTTGTTTTCATTTGTGATGTAGAAAATGAACTGAATTTAGAAATTTGTATGAATTTGACCACGTTTTGGTATTAAATTGTTTTCTTGCTTTTAAAGTCTAAAAACAACTTTATATCTCAGAAATCCTATCATCCAAAGTGCTTTCAGTTGAAAATGGAGTTAATCATAAGTTGTTTAAAATACTTGACAGTGATCCAAATAAAATAAAATAAAATAAAAAACCCTAAATGCCACTTTATGTCCTATTATATTTTATTGTTTATCTTTGTCCATCTTTTCCATTCTCAGCACTTTTTTTTCCTGTAAGAGAGAGCAAGCTACCCTTCCTGCTGATTATCCTCTGTAACCGAATATCTGGGTCAGAGATATCATTAGCCCCACGTTCTTTCATTGATCAGCTGAAGTGTGCATGCAGGTTGAGTGTGTACATGTGGAAAGAGGAAATGGGGGAATCTGAGCTGGATTACTCTCTGATAATTCATCACATAAAAATGAGACTGCCTCCGCTGCAGTGCTGGGAATGACCCACCACCCAAATGGTACCTGCTCTGTGGTGGTCCTGTGGGGTCCTGACCACTGAAGATTTGAGTGAAAGGAGGTTAAAGTATGCAGAGAAACAAATGGGCTGCAGTCGGTAATTGTTGAAGTACAAAATGCTCCTGTGTGGAAAGAGGAGCTGATAAACTGGACAGTGAGCGCAGAAACAAGGAGGAGGTCATAAGTAATATAGATACTGCAAGATACTGCAGCTAAAAGGAAAAAGGGATTTGGGTTTGGTGTTTTATTCTCCACCCAGGCAGAACAGGCTTCCACAGATCGAGTCCTTTTGAAGTATTTCTCAAATTGTTCTGTGGAGGTCAAGTATTACTGCGGGACACGGAGGCGACTGGCTTATTATTAACCAAGAAACAGCAGCTCCTCTGCCTCATCAGACCTCATTTAAGGAAATGTGTCGCCTTCTCTCTCTCATGCTTGCTCACTGGCTCACTCTCTCTGAACCGACATGCTTATTTTGAGCTCCTCTCACCGTTCTCTTTTTCTCCCACTCCGTTTTATCTCTCTTCTCCTCCACCTACCTGCTTCATTCCTTTGCTCCAGCCCTCTCGCAACATTTTTCCTCTTTCCATTCCCGTACCTCCCCACCTCAAATTAATCTCGACTCGCTTTCTCCCCCGTCTCTTTTCAACCCTGATACACTCCCACTCCTCACTTCTATCCCCGCCACACCATTTCCTCACCCATTCTTCCAATCTCAGTCCATTTTTCCACCTCTCATTCCTGCATACAATGCGAATGGCGTCACAACGCGTCTACTCCGCGCACACACAATCAAATCTGTTAGTGCGTTTTCCATCCTATCATTATATGCCACTACACACCCATCTACTTACGGGGGATCACTTGAAAAGTGCAGGAATGCTGATAACACTCACCGCTAAGTGACTGAGTCAGTGCTACAGTTAGTTACGTTCAGGCTTTGAAAAAAAAAAATCATAGAAAACAAAAGCAGCAGACATTTGTTTATTTGTTTACACTTGTGTCACTTACTTGTGTTGCCTAATTTGCTGTATTGAGAATCTCTTCACAGGATCATATTCAAGCATTCCTGTAAAAACACAAACAAATGAGACACATTATTATAATTATTTTATTCAGCATATAACCAGAGTCGCAGGTGAACAGACTGATGATCACAAGGGTGTCTAGGGACACTGGAAAATGTCCACTCATCAGCCTCAGCCAATATCTGTGCTATTCAAATGGAGAGTCTGCATGTGTGTGTGTGCGCGAGAGAGAGAGAGACACAGAGAGAGAGAGAGAGAGAGAGAGAGGGGGAGGCACAGACATTAACAAATGGGGGGGGGGCAGTAGTGGAAAGATAACTGAAAGTGATTAAAGGTTTACAAGGAAAATTATTAATATCTTACTCAAGCTTTCATTATACAATGGTGTGTCAGAGAGAGAGACAGGAAGGGAGGGAAAGAGAGGGATGAAAGGTGGGAGAGAGGGCGATGGAGGGAGAAAGAGGGAAAAAAAGATGGAAAAAGAGCAGCAGCTGGAGAAGGAGGGAGGGAGAGCTGGAGGGAGGGGGAGAAGGAAAGAAAGTGGTGGAAGGAAATGGAGAGAGAGAGAGAGAGAGAGAGAGAGAAACACAAAGAAAAGAAAAATACAACAAAAGACAATGAAAAAAAATGACAAATTCCTGCAGAAACTCTGCTGTTTACGTTTCCAGAGCGACTCTCTAATATTACAGAGGTGGGCATCAGTAGTGTTACGAGTCTTGCCCACGGACTCGCATTGATATAGTATAGCTCCCTAGACTGGGAATTGAACCCCAGTTTCCCACATGGTGTGATGGCTTGCTGGTGGTGTTCTGTTGCACCACACCAACCACGTTGGTTGTTAAGATGTTTGTAAATGGTTGCTATGGTAATGGGTTGTTCACAGAGGTATAGCTATGCTTTACTAGGTTGATATTGATTCTGTTGATTGCTATGATGCTGGTTGCTAGGGTGTTGCTATGGTGGTTGTCAAGAATTTGCTATGTTCTATGCTAATAAAATGCTAATAGGCCACGACTGAAATGGATCCCTGTTTAGCTTTTAGGACAGTAATAAGTATGTCAGTCATTTTGCACATCTACTGAGACCACATTATACATGATTCAACTCTGAGCGTCCCTGAGTAAGAGTCCGCTAGCTGTCCCAAACAAACGGTGATGCTCAATGACGCCATTCAGCCCATCAGCATATATGTGGCTAAATAAAGACATTTATTTAATTACAAAATAATTCATTAAAAAGCTCAATCATGAACACAATTGCATTCAAAAAGTCATGTTTATATTCCTTAAACACAAAGTGACACGTCAAGTCTGTTTTGCTTTGCTGTTAATCAGTTTGGCCTTTAAACCAGAAAGTCTGCATCTCAAAATATTAGAACATTTTAATTCCAATTGAAACAGATTAATAATCACAGTCTCAACTTTAGAAGAAAAAAAAAAGCTTGAAATATATCATTAAATGTAATGAATTTGTTTATATTAATTTCCGAATTAAAACCTTAAGATGTGAAATTATTTTTTCTGTATATTGTGATAAAAATAGTAAAAAAAATTTAAATTAACAAATCTTTTTCACAAAATTCTATTAGATTTTATATTCATTGCATATAAAGTGATACATTAAGTTTTTGTTTAACATTTTGATAGTTATGTGTAATTTAGACAATGATCTGTAAGCCATCCTCATCAACAGTAAAAGAAAAGGTATGAAATGTGTCACTTTACATGTAAGGAATATAAAATCTGACCTTTCTATGAAATTATGAACTTTCACAATATTCAAATTTTCTAGTTATAATGAAATTTTGCTTTCTAATTATGATGCAGGTCATGGGCTTAATTCAGTGAAACAATGACGAAGGAAGGTGTCTACCTGAAGACCCCTGTAAAGAGCTTCCAAAAGGGAATGGGTGGGATCAAATGTGCAAGTGTTAGATGTAGCATCTTGTCAACCTCCTGTGTCATTTCACAGACAGCTCAATTTAGATGCAACTTTAGATGAAGGGAGGTGCCTATCTGATCGAGTTTGGGAAAGGGTCCTAGCTATAACCCCAGTTATTAGGAGCAGGATTTTGTCTACTTCCTGTTTTATTTCAGAACCATTTTGTCCACCATAATTGTTATATTTCTATTCTAATTTTCACGTTCATGTTCTTGTATCAGCTGATGCATGTAAGACATTTTAGATACAATTTGCCCTCAGCATATCCCTAGCAAAATAAAGAACAAAAGAAAGACAGAAAGAAGAGGTCTGATTATGAGCAAAGCTTTCACTCTTTATAATCAATGTTAGTGTTTTGAACCATATATGCTTGGAGTTCTTTCAGTGCTGTACAGAACTGTGTTCCAAAAAGCTTTCAGTTCACATTTCAGGACTCAGACTGTAGCTTCCTAATCTGAGCTTTAGCTTTTCTCCTTAGAACTAAATCTCAGTCAGGAATGAGAATAAGGACCACTAATGCATGATTAGAGACTCTCTGAAAAACTCACCGAGGGAGGAAACCTGCTTACCAAGAGGTGATGACACAGCACCATCTGCTGCACAAAGCAAAGCCATGCACCCACTGTCCTCCAGACATGCACTAGCAGTCTAGAAGAGGGCTGTCTAATAATTCTGCTGTAGAATGTGAACATGAACTGAGCAGTTTATTATTTATTACGAGTTATTAAAGGTACATTCTGTGTTCACAGCTTCAATACAAAATTTATTTCAATGTCAAAAAAGGACATCTCTTCCACTCAGGGCTACAAGGTTCTATATGACATTATCACAATGGAGTTATTTACACATTCTTAGTCTGTAAATTCTTAACATTATGTAAGATGTGTTTTTTAACGTGGATGTACTTTTCTAAGTTTCTATCTCCATATGCGTCAGTCACTATGAAGAGTTTTAGGCTCAATATCAGAAAACTGAATGCAGATAGAACCTTACACTTCCAAAAGCATGAACTGCCTCAAACTCATATTTATTATAATTAACAGAAATAAATGCTGTGTGGATAGAATGTGTAGAATCCAAACTTGTGACTCATTAAGGGTTAATCTGTGGCAAAAGTATTAGAGGTCTTCAAAGACCAAGGATTGGATTCATAAGATTCTTCGTAAGTTCTTTCTTGGGAAAGCTTTTAAGACAAACTGTAAGAAGCTCATAAGAATGAGCCTTATTCTTTTTAATACCCACTTACACATTTCTCACAGATTCTGACATTCACCGCTGCTTTCTTATTTTGGGTTCTTATTCTTATTGTTCAGTAACTGTAAATATGAGCTAGAAGAGACAGCAGAGGAAACCACCGGAAAGAAATCCTCTTTGGAAAATATGACAATTGTGTCCTGAAACAAGAAAGCAGTTATTTTTGTTGCCTTTTAGAAACTTCACCATTATTAACTCTGTCATATTAGATTTAAACAAAATAAAAATCTAATTGTAAATACATCAGTGAACCGCCCTAGTGCTCGATTCAGTCCTCCACGTGGACGGTCATTTCTGTGTACAGCTGGCTGCTGCTTCTTGCCGGTGTGTGTTGGCTGAGTGCAGAGTGTGTTTGTGAAGAGTGCTAACTGATACCGCAACTTTCTCGGCACCTTTAAAGGCTGCTTTAAAGTCTAACTAACAAAATAAATACAGAGAAATTTTCTTCAGAGAAAAAAAATTAAAAATCCTATTCGGACAAGATTAGTTGTTCCTGGGGAGGTGAAGTATTTTAATTACAGGACGTCTGTGAAATTTATGACCGATTCACACAGAATAAGAAAACTCAGTATAAATGATTAGGATAGGAGCGGCTACTCGGTTTGCACTGACCTCTCCTCCAAAAAATGTCAGTAATTTGTGGCTTGACGGCTGATAAAGTATTAGAGGATGATAATTCTCACCACTAATGGGTTATACAATTTGTTTAATCTGAATATAACTAATAGGACTAAACTCACTGCGAGCCTACGGTAAAATGACCTTACTCCACCTGCCCATGTTAAGCTAATTACTCCCGATTAGGGCTTAAGGCTTTTGTTCTGGTGCACACCAGAAAAACTGCAAACAATACAGACTGTGGTTCAGTTGATCTGGATCCAGAACACCGGTTTAGGTCAGACTTTGGTCCTGTGGTTTCGCCACACTGAAAATTTCAAATTACCATCTTAAGGTACTTAAGCTGTAAATCAGATTCTGTAAAATCACATGACTGACAATTGAAACTACAAAAATGTAGGTGGACTTGATAACAGCCTGCATACCTCTCAAAAGGTCTGTTAGAAGAGGGCCACACTCCTCCGGGATAGTGTAATCTCCCTTGCCAATGTTTTCAAATAGCTTATAGATGGTATCCCCCTCGAATGGGTACAGGCTCGTCGTAATGTTGTATCTGGATCGAGAGAGAGAGATCGAGAGAGAGTTAGTTTAGTGCTACAGATCAACACAAAGTTTTGCACCATTTTTTGGGCTTTATATTTTCTGCAAAACTTCCCTAAAAAGATCCTGAATTAATCTAAATTTAATCAACACATTAAGTTGTTCAGAATTTCTGACATTCACTAGCAATGCCATTAGACAGTTTCCTGTGCTGCTTTTGTTTTTGCAACACTGGATGCATTAGTCACAGGTCGTCTGCAGGTCACACTTTGTTCTGTGATTTTTATCTTTTCTTGGAATGCAGGACAGAAGTGCTCAGAATGCACAAACAGACCTGAGGTCAGTTTTAGGCATGAAAAATATAACTGCTCATAATATTACTGTGCACACAGTAGCGGTGATGGACGTCTATATTAGAGCTGGGCGATATGGACAAAAATCATATCCCAATACATTTTAGCGGAAACACAATACACAATATATGATGCAAGTAGTCCTCATACCAGAGATCTGTCTGTGTGAGAAGAAAAGTAGGGCAGAGGGGTGCAGCGCAGAAGCAGGGTGCAGGGGGTGTTGCACAGCAAGGGAGCAGATAAAAGGTTTTCCGCAAGATTAGATCAGAATGTTATTTAAAATTTTAATACAAATAATATCGCCTCAGCCTGTATCTCAGTCTGTTCATATCCTGATATAGATATAAATATCGATATATCACCTCAGCCCATATCCCGCTCTGTTTATATCCTGATACGGATTAACATGGATATATCATCGATGTGTGTAAGCACAGACTTTGAATGACTGACTCATGGCTAACAGTGCGCAAACCAAAAATCTGATTCATATGTACCTTCTCATACAAATGAATGAAAACTGGATATTAAAAAAATATTTAAAATGATTTAACACACATTTATTGGCCTTCATATAAAAAAATAAGCCTTTCCTGAGTGTTCTTAACTTCCCAATGAAGGTAAAAGGTTTTGAACTGTTATTTTTCTGTTAAAGACATTGTTGCTGTAATGTTGATGAAACATTAATGAACTAATCATCAGTAGTTTCATTTACTTTTATGATCCATAGTGAAAGCCCTCCAATATAAACATCTACTCTCACAGAATCATCAACCACTGTCCTTGCTTGGTGTCTGTGCGCCACTCACAGTGTGACCCCAGCAGACCAGATGTCTACTTTAAACCCTGAAAAGGTGTCCAGGCCATTGGCAATCTCTGGTGGCTGGAATGCAGGCGAGCCCTGACTTGTCCAGCATGTGTCATCCTCTGCAAACGGGTGAAGAGCCTGGAGTAGATAAAGGGTTAAAATGTTACATTGCAAACTTACCAAAAAAAAAAAAAGCGTCTGTTTTTGTGACGCACTTGCAAAATGCTTACAGCAGGGAGATGGAAATGACTCATGAGCGGCTGAATAAGAGCTCTTTCTCTGGAGGACTTCTGGCAGTGTGGCCACCAATTAGCAGCAAATTAACACTCTGTGGATCAGACGTCTTTGCTCAAATGTCAGCCATTAAGCTGCTTTGTCTTTAATTATGATTATTTGGTTCCCTGACTGAAAGGTCAATGAGCAATTGCTACTCATTTATATTATACATTTCAGAGTATAAGTGCTGAACTAGGGTCAGTAGGCACCCTTCCATATGACCGGTGACTGTTCAGTGTATTTTTGCTTTCATTTGAAACCCTAGACTGAGTGTTATCATATCACTATCATAACTTTTTTCATTTTAAAATATTCCATAGCTGCTGTTCTGCAAGAACAACAATCAGCCATAACATTAAAAACATAACATATTTCATGTGTAATGCAGAGACATTATAAATAAGGAAATGGACAATGGAGTGTGGCACTCAACCTGGCGTTTGTTTAACAAAAAACAGCCAATCATCTCACCTGTAATGCCACGAGCAGAGACGGGTCAGCATGAATGTAGAGAAACCTCATCTCAATATGGAGAGTTACGCAAGAATGGTAGCTACAGCAAAATTATAAAAAGTTCACTCGTGCCCAAGGCTCACTGACATGACCTCACAACTTACAGGACTTAAAAGGACCTGCTGCTAATGTCTCGGTGATGGACACAGGACACCTTCAGAGGTGCCTCAATGGCTCAGAGCTGTTTTGGTGGCATTAGATGAGTTAAGATTAGGCAGGTGGTTAAAATGTTATGGCTGATTAACGTATGTTGTGTAGCTATGAGACCTGTGGGGTTTAAGGGATTAAAACACTGATTTTCTTGGAATTTTTGATTGGCATTCTGTTATGAGTAATGTATATCACGCCCATCTCACCTCTGCTACGCCCAGGTCTGAGATCTTTAAAGCCCCATCTGTGGTCAGCAGCAAATTCCCTGGTTTAATGTCTTTGTGAACGATTCCCTGGCTGTGCAAATATTCAAGGCCATCCAAAAGCTGGCAAAAGTACCTGAGACACAACAAACAAATACATTGGAAAACTTGACAGGCAAAAATCTGAACAGTCAATTTGAATTCCCTTTAGCTAAATCCTTCGGGAATGCTCATACAATTTTCTGGCTTTAGCACCGTTGAGCTCTTTTGTATGTGGAGTAATAAAAGCGAGCCTTACCCGTGAGCTTGAAATACTGGAAACCTTTTTTCTGGAACACTGTCCAACATTTCCTGCATGCCACATACGCAGTACTCCATTACCATATACGTGCCGGCATGGTCAAGGAAGAATCGGGAGTCATTGAGGTGCAGAACAAAATTAGAACAGAAAAAGTAAACACATAAATCCTGCAGTCAACAGCCAACATTTCAAAGAACACAAGGCCGAGTAACTAAATAACTGCAGCCTATGATGATTACCATATTGAATAAGGAGGAGTGACAGGGTCATGTAGGTCAGCTTTAATAAGCAGTCATTGCCCAGTGCACAGAGACAACTTTACTCATTATTTGCCTGTTAGCGATACACTGAATGACCCTGCTATGGGTAGTTTAGGATGAGTGGCCAAGGCATGTTGACAGTTCTATTCTCGGGACAAAACGTAGAGTGGTGTGATAAAGCTGATAAGCGACACACGAGAACTCCTGAGAATTTCAGAGAAGAACTAAGGCTACATAGCAGGAAAAGTGGGCCAATTCGGATTTTTTTTTTTGCTTCAATGTAGCTTCAATGTTTTCTGCTGCTCATACAACAATGCAAATTACACATCTGGGTCACATATGATGAAAAAGATTTGGGCAACTTTTATCTGCTGTGTGAACATATACCTAGAACACTTCTCTCATTATCTTGAGTTTTCCTCCAGGGTTTCTTTAGCAAATGCAATAGTGCTACATAGAACCATGATACCAGATGCACAAACGTTCATAAACAGTAGCATAACTTTAAGCTTAGAGCAGTGTTTCTCGACCCTGGTCCCGGAGGCACCTCTGCCCTGCACATTTTAGCTGTAACACATCCTCTGCAAGTTTGAAGGGCTTGCTAATGAGCTGATTAGTTGAATCATGTGTGTTGGGAGCAGGGAAAGCTCTAAAATATGCAGGTTAGCAGTGCCTCCAGGACCAGGGTTAAGAAACATTGGCTGTGGAACATAAAGCTGGGTTTAGTGATGCTGATATGTACACTCATCATCAAAAAATGAGTTGCACCCAGAAGAACTCAATGAATGCAATTCACAACTGCAATAGTGTCGTGCCAGACAGTGATGGAGTCACTCAGAATGACAGCAGGTCATATTCAGTGACGAGTCCCACATTGGTGGAGATGACCGATGGATTTCTCTGTGGAGGCCCCGTATTCAGCACCAAGATCAACAGTTTGTTGATCTCGTTTGTCACACATCCATAAGGCCTGGTATCATGGTGTGGCATACGATGACAGATCATATTTGGTGTTGGTTACAGGCACTTTGAGAGGCCAACATTATGTTAATGAGGTCCTATAAACATTGTCCCAATCTATCTTGAAAACCCTTGAAAGAGCTTGTCTTGAAGATACGGATACTAGGCTGTGGGCAGTCACAACACTAGACCGCCCCCGATTGAAAATGCGTGGGATGCAATTGGACACACTATGAACAGTCCACCGCAAAATTTGCAGAAACTGAAAGAGAATACTCAAGCTGCATGGTATGGATCATCACAGGACACCGTTAGGAACATCTACAACTCCATTCTGAGACATCTGGCATGTTCCGTTATACCCAACACCGCACTGAGAGACACTACTTCTGTATGTGTAGATGAATATCAAATTATATCAGTCTAAATTTTTAATCAGTAACTGTTACTGCTAACCTTTATCTTGCTGCCCAATAAGACTGTAATCCCACTGCAATCCGTTATGGGTGCAGCTATTTTTTTTTTGAGAGTGAGTGCAGTTATAAGGCATCAATCTCTCACTTTTTCCTCAATTAAAGGCACAGTTAAAAATCTTATTTGATAAAGAAACAAGAGCTTAAAAAAAAATTGTGATGGAAAAATGAATTCCGGCTGGTTCAGGAACATAAACCCACACTAAAGACGTAAGTGGACCTCTGGGGAAACAATTACGAAATACAAGAAAGAATGTCTGATGTGGACCATTTAAATTAGCAGCTAGTTTCTTTAACGAAAACATTAACAAGAAAGATTTGACATAAATGGCCACATCATTTACTTATTCTACAGTTCCAATTAAGGCTTGCCAAAGGCGAGCTCTTACTGCTTCATTGTGCACAACATGTTCTAATCTCGCCCTACACTTCACAGCCGATCGACTTTTCACTTTGCTGGTACAACACATTCAAATCATTTAAGGAGACTGAAACATGCTTTAGAAAGAGCTGTCATAATTCTGACACCTGAATCAGGGCAGTCGCTTTCTTTAAGCCTTTCTTACACAGTGTCGAGCTCTCTGCACCTTTTACTTCCTCAATGCTTTTTGGTCCATCATGTATATTTTGAGTTGCTGATCATGACTTTGTTTCCCTATTAAGTACTGTTTTCTGGGAAATCTAGAATGATCTAGAAGGACCCAGAGCTCCCCTGGCAAGACTTCACATTGGCTTCCCACCTGCCCTGGACTAATTGCCCACCCTCCATCAGCAACTATGTGGAAATTTACACAGACCCTAATTAGTTGCTACTATTACTGTTATGTCCACCAGTGAACGAACATTACTTCAGTACATCTGAGTATTACACCACGTGTGTGGGGGTCCAGTGTCCCCTAACTATGTACAAGTAGTTTGACCAGAGGAGGGGGTGGGGTTCTCCTTGTGAGCCCGATTCCTCCCAAGGTTTCCTCCTCCAGCACTGAGGGAGATTTTCCGCTACTGTCGCCCGTTGTCTTGCTCACCAGGGGGTTTACGTCTTGTCCTTTGTTCCGGTGTTGTTTACCTTTTTATTTTTGGATTTCTGTAAAGCTGCTCTGTGACATCAGTTGTGAAAAGCACTATACAAATACATTTTGATTTGATTTGATTTGAATCAACAATTATAAGAAAGGATTATAAGAATCACAGTTAAATTATTTGGTCAGGGACTTGAGAAAACGCAGAGCAGTTTATCAGCAGCTGGGACTGGAAAATGGAAGATGGATGGTGCTAAATACAGGGATGTTCTTGAGCAAAACCCATTTCAGTCTGCCACTGAATTGGGCCTGGGATGGCGGTTCACCTACCAACAGAACAATGGCCCGAAGCATTCATGTGGTTTAAGGGGAAACATAAATGTATTGCAATGGACTAATCAAAGCCTAGACCTTAACCCAATAGAGAATTTGTGGTCAGACCTGAAGATCACTGCTCACTGTAACCATTTCATGTCTATATCCTACAAATGGTTTGGTAAATCAGTGCTTAGAGATGTTAAATCAGATACACTGGTGATGGAATTGAAAACACCCCGGCGGTGGCTGGAGGCATCCAGGAGAAATCTGGAACCAAGTTGGGGTTTTTTTTTGTTCAAAGTAGCTCAAAAGATCTTAACATTCATCAGAAAAAGAAATTATTCCTTTTCACTGTATTTCTGTTTACCTGCATCTGTTCATCGTTTTCTACACTAAACTCCACCTTACTGATCACAGACAAAAGTTTAAATTAGTTGCCAAAATCCTTTGCACACTACTGTATTTTTTAAATTGAAACTTGGATTTCTTGTTGAAGTACCAACTTTAAAAACTGCCCTTTTTCCTGTGCTGCATCAAATACATTCATAGAGTTTGTTGTTGACAAAACAAAAAGGACAATAAGTTCATTAATCAATCAAATAGTGGATAGATTAATCAAAAGAAAAAACATTCATGAGTGGCAGCCCTACTAGACTGATTAAAGGCTTTAAAATAACCAACTACAAAACGTAATAATAATAATATCATCATCATCATCATTATTATTAATAATAATAATAATGAATCCCACAGATCAAACCATTAAAACTGAGCAAAATCCTGGATACATTAAAAATTCAGGCACTCAAACTCCACTTACTCACCATCTACTGAATTTCACAATAGATATGACAGTATGGGAAGACTCTCAGTCAGTGTAACAAATCTGTGTCACATTCATGTGCAAAACGGCTTTTCCCAGCAATCAATAAGACACAGAGGCAGCGACTGTGTGATAACGGTGCACTTGGATAAGAACACATTTAAAAGGCAAATTGCTTTTTCGGCATAAAATATTACATACTAAATATTCTGGGAGCATTTCTAGAGTTAGTCTAGGCCACTGCGCAAATGCAGCCGCAGAAGGTGTGGTTACCAACAGCGGCAGCAGCGTGTGTGTGTGTGTGTGTGTGTGTGTGTGTGTGTGTGTGTGTGTGTGACAAACCAGCATCAGCAGGCAAGATGTACAGACTGAAATACACTAAAGGATATATTTTCTGCTTCTCTTCATTGTACAACACATCCACCAACTGGATCACATTTTTATGCTGTAATCTTCGTAGCAGCTGAATCTCCCTGAGGGGGGAAAAGAAGACAGAAGACACACGTCAAGTCAAAGATTAAACACTTCATTAAAACCCGGCCTACAACTAGGGCACAAAAATCATAGGCTACTTCTTCATACATAGATTATAGGACTGATCACATGTTTCAACGTAATCCCAATCGGTTCCATGTATAGCACACTGCTGATTACTATGTTCAATCACTCCGACGCCTATCCCTGAACCTACCTGTACCAGCTGACTTGTAATGGACTTTAAAAGGTGCCCTAGAAAAAAAGGTGCCCTAGGAAAAAAAAAAAAAAAAAATATTTGTATTTCACAGGTATAGCTAAAAAGGAGAGTTCAGAATATGGAAGAGATCAACCGTGACCCTAAGGTTGGTCAACATGGTAACAGTGTAAAAGTCCAGAAGAGATATAATACTGATATTCATATAAATATCAAAAATATTAAAAGGACATTCAGGTTGTTTTTAATTATTTGACCCACCATCAAGAAGAACACATTATAAACATCCTTGTCAATCTAATCATTACAAATAATTCATCAAAACTTTTGCATTTTCAGACCAAAAGACTCCAGACGATCAATTTCCAAAAGGATTTCTGAGATGCAAAGTGTTTTAGTCCTTATGAGAAAAGAATTTAGGTACATTTTTGATCAAAACATGGTCAAATTCAGAGAAAAATGTAAATTGAACATTTACATTTGGAAGACAGCCTAGGTTCTCTTAAAAAAGCACAGCTGATGGCAAAACGACTGGCTAAAAATGTCAATTTCAGTCAAACAGTTGCAGAAAGAAGGTGCTGAAACCCACTTGGAGTACTGATCACCACCATATTAAATAATGTTCTAACTAGATCACCTTCTCCAGAGTACGTCACTCAGCAAAGTACAGGGAGTATCAGCAGAGCTGCCAAACACCGTTAATGATACTGAGCTCCACAGTGCTGCTCTGCATGGGTTTAAACGGGTTCTAAAATGTGGTTGAATCCAAAGAGCACAGATCACTACACATACAAGTTCATTCCACCTCAAGACACGGTGCACAGATTACCAAAGCCCTGGACAATGCTGAATTGCCAAGTAATGCATGGAAAGTTTCATGTGGCATCCAGCCTCTCCGTCAATCAGTAACGGCGATCGGTCAATCATGGTGAAAGATAATGAGTTTCGGCCCTAAACACACTGATTGGTCCATTCTTAATTCATTTTGGTAAATGACTGTTACTTGGACATTGGCAGAGGAAAAGCAGCAGAGACTAGTTTGAAAAATGATGGGCTTTTTTTAATCTTCAAGTTAAAATAACGAGCTGAGCATCCTGGGGATGAGTCTTCTGTGTTATTTAATTCAGATTCAGGATCAATCCATGTTCCGAAAAGCAGCCCGGAGTGTTAATACATCACAGATATAATTAATTCCTCTAGAGTTTGTGCTTTATTAGTTAATGTGGCAGAATGTCAGAGCCCAGAGCAAGCACATGGATCTGATGCAATTAAAATGTTTAAAAGACGCCTCCTAGGTCCAGAAAAACCTCTTTAGTTGAGGATTGATTCTACGGCCAGATAAATCTGAGCGCCAGTGTGTGCATGGGTGTGCGAGAGCAAGTGAAAAGGCCACATTTAGAGCAGCGCAGCGAGAACGTCAGGTCTCATTTAGATGCAAACACGTTCAAACTCTGCTCTGCTGTCCTAAGGTTTTGCTCGCAGCCACAACAAGAGTTCCTGCCCTGTTTAGTAGGAGTACAACTCAGCGTCTGCTTGGGGAAATATTTCAGTTATGGCTGGAACACATATGAATGTCTGTTAAATGCCATTACATTTCTGATATCTGCAATTTCTTGTAACTTAGCAGGAGAACAAATTTTAAAAACATCTACTGCATGTCGTGTTAACAGACGGGCAAATCCTGAATGCTCTCCGAGGCATTCACTGGCATTCGTGCAGTCGAGCCAAAATAACATCAGGCAGCCTGGTCTTTGTGGAAATACCACATGTCTACCAATGTATTCCATCATAATGTGTTCATTATAGCACCACATGTTTATATAACACCACAGTTACGGCAGCTTAACACTCAGTCAATATAAAACAGCCCAAATTACTTATGGCTTTAGCCATCAAATAGGACAATATTATCATTACACAAATGCACAGTGTCGAGCCACCTGGTACGAGAACGTTCCAGCATGATCAGTGTGAAATAACAGCAGGCGCTAGCCATTCTTATAGGCTTATGCCCATGGAAAGAAAAATCCTCAGAAAAATCATTTCACCAGTAATTCAAACAACAACAACGTCCGTGACATTACAGCCTTGAAGAAGCAAGGTCTTTGTTTTTTTAGTGTTTCAAAAAGTCCACCATCAAGTTTTATCTCAAGGAGTGATCAATCAGATATATACTGGCATTGGCCAATTTTCAGCCTAAACACGCAAATGGCTCATCATTTCATCATGAGACATGCAAGCAACATTAACAAAGCCCTGCACAATGTCGGATTACCAAGCAATGCCTGGAAAAGACAATGTGGCCAACAGCAATTGCTCAGTCATGATGAAAGACGATCTGCATTGGTCCGTATCACACTGACTGAGTGTTCTCATTATTTTGAGGATTAACCAAGAAATCGGTTATTAAAAATGTACACAAAATACCTCATATCAGCACTAGGCCTCATTCCCATATTGGTACATCCCTATTACACACTAACACTTTGAAACAGAAATCTGCATTTTGCAGGCAGTTATGTTTTTCTACCAACTCAAATTATTGTGTGATGATCAGTGAGTAATCCAGACAACAGTCACAATCATCAGTCACCATTTCCAGCTCATTTACAAACTCCCAGTGTCAATGCCCAGTTAACTGTGCTTTCCACATGTACATGCCCAACCTGCATGCCGACTCTGACTGATCAGTGAGAGCAGGTGGGGAGGATGACATCACTGACCCAGATATTGGGTCCTAGGAGACAATGGGAAAGAATGTTTGCTCTTTCTTTGCTCACAGAAGGAAGTATTATCCCTTTCTGATGAGGAATAATACTGATATATATAAAAATAATAAAGTATGTTCAGGTATTTTTTATATGTACTGAGTATTTTGAAGAACTACATCCTTAAATATCCAAGTCAATCTAATAATTAAACTCATCACAATTATTGCATTTTCAGTTCAAAAACACTCTGGATGATCAATTTCCAACAGGATTGTGTTTTATCAAAACATGTTGAAATTCATACAAATATCTAAAATGTGTTCATACTTCCATCTCAAATGAAGACAAATTTGAATAGCCTATGATCTCCTGAAAATAATATCTGGCATGCGACTGTCTCCTATGAATATTACTTTTTTTGGTGACAAAAATTAAGTAAAAATGAAAACATCCCACAAAATTGGCCTCATATTATAATGGGTAAGAAAAAAAAAAAAAAAAACTTGTAAAAATACTCCTACAGACGAGAACACACACTACTGCATCTGAACTTTAATACTGCTGAAAAGCTCATTTGTGGTCACAAATTCATTCAAAAAGGTAAAATGTCATTTTATATTTATTACATGCAAAATGACATTTCAAGCCTTTTTGTTTTACCGTAGATCAGTTTGACTTGCAGCTCATAAAAACCAGAATCTCTAAAAATGAGACCATTTGTATTCAAATTGGAATAGACTACTAATCACAGTGTCAACCTTACAGCAAAAAAGCATGAAATGTCACTTTAAATGTAATGAATATAAAACATGCCAGTTTAATGTTTTAATTACCAAAACCCTTTTAGATGCACTAGTATTTATTTATTTTAAAATAAGTCAGCAGAAAAAATGTCAAATAAATTAATAGCAGATTAATGAGGAAGGCGATTTTTGATCCACTAAATTTTTGGAAACCTACCCAAGTTCATGCATACTGAAATCCATGGAAATTCTTACTTCACATATAAACTAATGATCAGACTCAGCCAGAATAAAGAACTCTCTAGAGCCGTAGTTTTATGTTTCTTAGCACCTCTTTGTATCCCATTTACTCAACAACGGTAAAGTAGGTAAATTATAATAATGTAGTGTTTTACGATTTTGGCAGAGAGAGCTGTAGAGCAAACTCAACAAGCTGTGAGAAGGAAGAGGTTGGACATTAAACAGCACAGTAACATCTGACCAAAAGTCTTTTGAAAGCTGAATGTCCAAAACATGCGGTTGCAGCAAGTAGCTTATTCTCTCAAAGCATAAAGAAAAGAACACACATACTGATACCCAAGTATTAAACTCACCTGGACAAACATTCCCTGCAATTTTAGGCACATTAAACGTACAACCAGTGACTCACTTTTCCTTGTACAGTTGTACTGTTTCTGTGAACCTTTAAAAAGCTCTACAAAGCTTTTAATAGATTGTATAAAAGAGAAATAAGGGATATTATCTCAGCGACTTCAACTGATCCAGAGAGAAATGAAAAGACAGCATTGCTGTTAAAATGGTCAAACATATCCTATACATTTCTAATCCTATACTACAGATGAACCATTAGTTCAGTGAATCATTCAAGCAAAGGCTGGGCGACAGAAACTCAATATCAATAAATTTTAGCTGAATGATGTGGAAAAATGTGAAATATGTGAAAGAATTAGGACACACCATGAAATCCATTTTTACTATATTTAAAAATGGAGCTCTGTCTCTATGCTGTGTCTGCGAATGCTTGTGGGAGCGGAGGGGAGCAGAGAACAGTAGGAGCTGAGAAAAAATATGTTTTCCACAAGTTGTAAACAGAACGTTATTAAAAAGTTTAATATATATATATATATATATATATATATATATATATATATATATATATATATATATATATATATATATATATATATATATATATATATATATATATATAAAAAATAGATACATCACTTCAGCCCATATCTCGTTGTTTATATCTAGCTCTATAGAATACTATAAAACAAGTGTAGCACATGGATTCAGAACTATTGTCACCTTCTTAATCCTCCAAAAAGTAAAACCCTACAAGAGCAACACACTGCAAAAATAGCTGCAAGGAGACGAGTGTTGGTGCTCACAAACACACACAGAATGGTATGTGTCTATAAGTGAGCTCTGTCTGTTCCCATTACTGATAATGTTGCAGAAACAGAAAGGAGCAGGGCAGTCAACAGTGACAGCCAGCACTGCATTATTTGATCTATTTACGGAGACAGTCAGTTCATCTCTCACCCTCGATAGTTTCAGAGCAAAAGTTATTCAGAAGTTCATAATTAGCTGCATTACAGTGGAGGTGAATGAAAGCAGCCACAATGTCTATTTTGGATAGGAAATAAAATGGCCTTGTTTTCACTATAATCAGTGAACCTAACAGGGTTGTGAATTAGGCACCAGGGCAAACACCTGGTGATACAATACAATTAAAGTATTATTATAGTTTTGCTGGATGTTTTTGCTATATTTCAATTGAAAATTACAAAAGTATTTATAGGAGACAGTCAAACATGCCAGAAATTGTTATTTTAGATTTAGATCCTAGGCTACTCAAAAATTACTTCATCTGAGATCTCAATACTTGTACAAATTTGACCACTTTTTGATCAAAAATTGATTCCACATACAGTGTCTTGCAAAAGTATTCAAATGGCTTTTTCCATTTTGTTACATTACAACCTATAATTTAATCTGAATGGTACTGTAGAAAAAAAAAAAAAAGTATTGTCAGCCACTGATTTTGCAAGTTCTCCTACTGAGAGTACGGTAATTCTCATCATAGGTACACTTCAACTTCAAAAAATCCTGGAAAGTATTGTAGGATTTTTAGAGAATTTATTTGTAAACTATAGTGCAACATTTCTGGCTCTCACAGTCCTGTAACAACTTCTTTAAGTAACTCTGTCCTCCACTCATTACCTTTGTAAATGGCACCTGTTGACCTTGTTATCTGTATAAAAGACACCTGCCTACAGCCTCAAACAGTCAAACTCCAAACTCAACCATGGCCAAGACCAAAGAGCTTTGGAAGGACACCAGGAAGAAAATTGTAGACCTGCATCAGGCTGGGAAAAGTGACTCTACAATAGGCAAGCAGGTGGGTGTGACTAAATCAACTGTGGGAAGAATTATAAGAAAATGAAAGACAGACAAGACCGTTGATAACCTCTCTTGATCTGGGGCCCCACGCATGATCTCATCCCGTGGGGTGAAAATGATGAAAAATTCCAGAACTACACGGAGGGACCTGTTGAATGAACTGCAGAGAGCTGGGACCAAAGTAACAAAGGCTACCATCAGTAATACACTACACCAAGAGGTACTCAAATCTTGCAGTACCAGGCGTGTCCCCCAGCTTAAGCCAGTACATATCCGGGCCTGTCCGAAGTTTGCCAGAGAGCACATGGATGATCCAGAAGAGGATTTGTAAAATATCATGTGGGCAGATGAAACCAAAATAAATCTTTTTGGATAAAAACTCAACTTGTCGTGTTTGGAGGAAGAATAATGGTGAGTTGTATCCCAAGAACACCATACCTACTGTGAAGCAAGGGTGTGGAAACATCATGCTTTGGGGCTGTTCTTCTGCAAAGGGGACAGGACGACTGATCCATGTTAAGAGAAGAATGAGCGGGGCCATGTATCTGGAGATTTTAAGCCAAATTCTCTTTCCATCAGTGAGAGCATTTAAGATGGAACATGGCTGGGTCTTCCAGCATGACAATGACCCCAAACACACCACTTGGGCAATGAAGGAGTGGCTCTGTAAAAAGCATTAAGGTCCTGCAGTGGCCTAGCCAGTCTATAGAAAATCAACCACATAGAAAATTTGTGAATGGAGTTGAAAGTCTGTATTGCCCAATGACAGCCCCAAAACATCACTGCTCTAGAGGAGATCTGCATGGCGGAATGGACCAAAATACAAATTTAAGCTGTTTTGTTCCTGGATAGCCTCACTGATGAGCAGCGTTTCTTAAGGTCATGCAATTGTTTAGTCTCAATCCTTTGCATGGTGCATGTGAAAATGCTCTTTCACTATTAAACAAACCCCTGACATCTTTTTTTTTTTACTTAGTTTAATCCTAAACTAACCAAACCTGGTGAAGACTTACAGGAAATATTTGACCTCTGTCATTGCCAGCAAAGTTTATGATAAAGTATTGAGTTGAACTTATTTTCCACCATAATTTACAAATAATTATTTAAAATGTGATTTCCTGTTTTTGTTTTTTTTTTCCTCATTTTGTCTCTCAAAGTTCAATTTTATAAAAATTGAAATGAAATTTGGTACATGCCCCATTAAGTACGACCGCTAACTAAACAACACCAGGAAGCCCCAGGAGATCTCCAAACAAGTCAGGCACAAAGTTTTTGAGAAGCACAAGTCATTGTTGAGTTATTAAATACCCTCGGATCACTACCATTCCATCATCATCAAATTGAGAAAACATGGCATCACAGCAACCCTGCTAAGAGAGGGCCGCCCACTAAAACTCTCAAACCGGGCAAGAAGGGCATTAATCAGAGAGGCAGCACAGAGATCAAAGGTAACACAGAAGGAGCTGCAGAGTTCCCAAGCAGACCTCAACACCCCAAGAACACAATCCCACAGTGAAACATGGTGGTGGCAGCACCATGCTGTGATATTTTTCAGCCGCAGGCACTAGGAAACTGGTATTCCAAGGAAACTGGTTAGACCAAAACTATTTAGGTGTATTTTTATGCGTTTGGTTCAGAGTAACTACACACAAATAGTAAATGTATCAAATAAATACATTTTAGTGGGTAGGTTATGTATGTAGACGTGCATGTGTATTTTCATATATTATACACATACAAACAAGTCTTCCATAGTGAGGGACTGCAGCAGCGTCAACCACTACACTACGCCAGCCTTGTCTGTTCAAACCTTTTGCAACCAGTATTCACACCAATCATATGTGACTTCAATTTTCCAAGCTTTAATCAGCCAAAATCACAAAAAGCCAGTCAAATACACAGTGCACTGAACAACACTGAAGCATTGCTCAATTATAGCCAGTGTTATTGAGCACTGTAAATCTCTCATACCCAGGTCTACTGACCTCGATCTCATTGGTCAAGGCCAGAGGCTCTCCACCCCCCCCCCTCCCCCCTCAGCATTCCTCCGATGTGACTATGGGAACAGGAGTGGGGTTACGCAATGCCAGATCCCCTCCAAAGTGCGTATGTGTGTTTGTGTCTGCTAGTCAGGGCACGCTGCTGCTGGGAAGCAGGAATGCTAATTGCTGCTGTGAATGAGGAGGCTACTACGGCATCCCTGCAGAGCCCATATATGGCTTGGGGAAGGTTGCATGCTTCTTTCTCTTGGCCTCAGTCTCTCTCTCAGTGCAGAGAGGTGCTGACTAAACTCAGCATCGTATTTTTTTTTTTCTAAATATACTTAGGCGTCAGCTATTTAATTAGCCTAAAATGATTTAATGAAAGAAGCTGAATGGCGATATATGATACAATGACACCAGGGGCGAAGCAGTGTGAGGGAAAAGAAAAAAAACCAAAACAAAACAAAACAAAACAAAAACAGTACATTATTAAAAACCTTACAATTTGATAGACAATATCGCCGTAGGTCATATCATGCTGTGTTTGTATCCTAACAGACAGTGCATCCAGAAAGCATACAAGGCTCTTCAGTTTACAGTCTTACTCCAAAATGGATTCAATTAATTTTTTCATCAAAATTCTACACACAATACCCCACAATGACAACGTGAGAAACGTTTGTTTGAAGTCTTTGCAAACTCATTAAAAATAAAACACAAAAATACAGCATGTACTTCAGTATTCAAAGCCGTTTCCCTGACACTCAAAATTGAGCTCAGCTTCATCTTGTTTCTACTGATCAGCCATCAGATGTTTCTACAGCTTGATTGGAGAAAGCCTGTGGTAAATTCAGTTGATTGGACATGATCTGGAAAGGCTCACAATTGTTTCGATAAGGTTCCATAGTAGACAGTGCATGTCAGAGCACAAACTAAGCCATGAAGTCTAAGGAATTGTCTGTAAACCTCCAAGACAGGATTGTATTGAGACACAGATCTGGGAAAGGGTACAGAAAACTTCTGCTGCATTGAAGGTCCCAAAGAGCGCAGTGGCCTCCATTATCCATAAATGGAAAAAGTTTGGAACCACTAGGACTCTTCATTGAGCTGGCCACCCGGCCAAATTGAGTGATTGGACCACAAGACAGATCAAAAATTTTTGGACTGAATGTCAAGCATCATGTCAAGCAGGCACTGCTCATCACAGCCATTCCTACAGTGAAGCATGGTGGTGGCAGCATCATGCTGTGGGGGATGTTGGCTGCAGCAATGAGGCTGGTCCTTACTAATCTCTGCTGCCTGGTGAGTGCATCCATCGATGCTCTTCAGTTTTCCTGCCAGCTTGGCATTGGGGAGGATGAGGTCATCCTCCCTCTCACCTGGAGAATCCTGGTGAGAAACACCTTCTTTGATTTCTCCACTGCCTTTAACACTACAAGCTGGAACATATTGGACAGTCACCTGTCAAACTGGATATTGGCTACCTCCTCAGCCAAACAGTATATGTGAGAGCTTGGGACTGTCTTTCAGACAAGGAGGCCAGTAGCAGTGAGGCGCCTCAAGGAACAGTCCTTGCACTGTTCCTCTTCACCTTGTACACTGCTGACGTCAGGTACACCTCACTGACCTGTCCCCTCTGGAAGTGCTCTGGTGACTCCACAATCATCGTCCTCATGTCTACAGAGGAGGAAAGCAAGCACAAAGAATTGATTCATGACTGGACTGGTGCTTGCAGAACGACCTCCAGATCAACACAGGGAAGACCAAAGAACTGTCGGTGGACTTCCACAGGTGCAGATACACTCTTCCTCCAATGAACATCCAGGGAATGGAAATTGAAAGAAAGCACTCAAATACCTGGGTGTTTACAGTTAACACCACTGCACTTTACACAAAAAAATGAATTGATGGGCTCCGTGTGTGTCGTAGCGGGCTAAGGTGCTACCACTATGATCCTGGGGTCGCTGGTTCGAATCCAGGTTCATGCTGCTCACCATCGGCAGCCGGGATCCAGAGGGAGAGAAATTGGCTTGCTCTCCCTTGGGGGGTGGGTAGATGGCGCTTCTCCCACATCTCACAAGGGCACTGCTGGTCGACACGGGCGTCTGCTGTCCATTGTGTCAGAACCGGGGATGCGGCGTTCTCCTCCAAGCGCGATGGCTGCCCGGCAACGATACAAATGGCGGCAGTTCGAAAAGAGGCGGTAGGCTATCGTCACATGACTCGGAGGAAACATATGGACAATCTCTCCCCCCTTGTTGAGAGCAGGGCATGTAATGTCGGAGGCTACTTAGGGGGATGGGTAATTGGCATATCTAAATTAGTAGGGGTGAAAAATTGAAAAAATGATTTGAATGCATTTTGAAATAAGACTAACAAACTGTGCAAAAATGGAAGCGTCGTGAATACTTTCTGGAAGCACGATAAATACTTCTATATCTCCTCAGCCCATTTCAAGCTCTGTATATATCTAAATACCAATATCGATATATTCTTCAGTCCTACTCTGACCTCTCACCTGTTTCCGCTTCCTGATCAAAAATGCATGTAGTTTCTATGGTCACAGACAAGATTAAATTACCATTAATAAATGAATAAATGAATTTAAGATTATGGAAGACAATAACACACCTCTGCTATAAAGCACCTTGAGGTCAGTATGGACGAGCTGTGAACCTCTCCCACTCTCTCTGCTTGTACCAAAAAATGCTCTTTAAAGTAATTGATCAACTTATTGCAATAATTTGCTCTTATTTAACTGCTTTGTCCCATTTTCTTCTCTTAAAATTAAACCAAAAAGAACTTTGCATCACAGCTGGACTGAAACCACATTTCTAAATGGAAACATACTATTTATTTAGCTTTAAATGTACTTTGAACTGTTCTTTCAAAACAATCTAAAGCACCCAGCAAATGGCACACACTGTAGGATATCATGAGTAAAGTAACAAACAGAATTTAAACAGATGACTAATGGACATACGGACATAACTGGGTCGAGTTGGGCATTACAACAAAACATGACATAGCATGACAGTTACACAATGTGCATTGCGATATTTTGACAGATGGCTGAAATGCAACAGATTTGCCAACGTTAAAGAGGTCATTAAAAGTACTGAAAATATTCACATGATTTGCTTTTTGTAATGAATCCACTGTAATGGAGGTGACAGGTGCGATTTCAGCAAAGTGCAACCTTCCCATCAAACATGTTTTTAGCTTCTGTGTTCAGTAAATGAGGCTAGAAAAAGCAAAGCTTGAGTAAATTTCGACACTTTCTTTATCTCTGCTCCCGGTCCACTTTCGCTCCCTTTAATCTCTGTCTGGTCAGCCTGATTTTACCGCAGCTGACATCACAGAAAATTGAGCTGGCTCCGATTGAAACATTTACACAGCATCACAGTCCATCAGTTTCGGACTTGGCGTGGGAGACCGTTAATATGCGTGTGTTAATTTGTCTGTAAAAATCAAAAAGGGTATGTGAAAAGGTCAGACTCTTGTGAGAAACAAGAAAAGCATTCTGTGCACCAACAAAATCCATCATAATAATGATACACAATTAATGGGTTTTAGTGTCAGACTGATACAATTAAGTAAAAGCTTGTCTGAATCAGCCACCCTCACACTGTGAGATTGCATATTATTAGCTGTGTGCTTCTTCCTGTGGGTTAGAAGTGCTTGAGAACTTCAAGTTGCACCCATTGCTGACACAGATGTGCAAATGCCCACAAAGCTGGTATAAGTACAGAAGTACTGCCAATAGAATAGGACTCTCTTAAGCATGCATAATATACGGACACACAGGCCAAAAAAAGGTGGATTAAACTGGATTAAACTAAGCAAATAACAGTAGATATCAGGGGTATGTTTAATAGTGAAAGTAAGAGCACGTTCACATGCACCATGCAAAGGGAACTCAAAGGATTGAGACTAAACATCTGCATAACCTTAAGAAAAACCACTCATCAGTGAGGCTATCCAGGAACAAAACAGCTTCAATTTGCTCTGGAAGAAGGTCTGATGAGTCCAGATTTACCCTGTGCGAGAGTGATGGGTGCATCAGGGTAAGAAGAGAGGCAGCTGAAGTGACGCACCCATCATGCGTAGTGCCTACTACACAATCCTGTGGGGGCAGTGCAATGACGTGGTGTTGCTGCAGTTGGTCAGATCTAGGTTCAGCAACATTATGTGCCCAAAGAATGAGGTCGACTGACCTGAACAGACTGAACAACCAGGTTATCAATGGATGTTTTCTTCCCTGATGCCACAGGCATTTTCCAAGATGACAATGCCAGGATTCCTCTGGCTTGAATTATGAAAACGTGGTTCATGGAGCATGAGGTAATTTTCACACACTGACTGGCCACCCCACAGTGCAGACCTTAACTCCACTGAGAATTTTTGGTATGTGCTGGAGAAGACTTTATGCAGTGGTCCAAATCTCCCATCATCAATACAAGATACTGTGGAAAAATGAATGCACCTCTGGACAGAAATAAGTGTAACACTGCTGAAGCTTGTGCAAAAGCATTAGCATGCTAACTACCAGCCTGCTTCAACATTGCTACTGCAGCACCAGCACACTGGGTATGGACAGCAACTTTTTTTTGTATAATGTTATTTTTATTGAATTTATTATTATTATATTTTTTGTTTTTCAATTACCGGTGCTGTGTCTTAAGGCTCTTTGGATCACTGAAATCAATCTAAAAGACACCCATGATGAATTTACCAGGTGAGCCCAATTAAAGGAAAACTACTTAAAAAGGATGTTCCACATTATTAAGCAGACCACAGGTTTCAAGCAATATGGGAAAGAAAAAAAAAAAAAAAAAAAGATTTCTCTGCTGCTGAAAAACACCCAACAGTGCAATAAAATGAAAACATTAGATATTTCATAAATAAGTGTGATCATCATAATGTGAAGAGATTTGTGGCTGATTCAGAGCACAGACAGGTTAATTTGTTCATATAAAGGCATAATGAGGAAGGTTTCTGATAGACAAATTCATCGTATTAAGAGACCAGCTGCTAATATGCTAAAATACAAAGCAGCAAACATATTTGTAGCTGCTGGAGCCTCTGGAATCCCACAAACCTAAAGGTGTAGGATCCTCCATAGGCTTGCTGTTGTGCATAAACCAACAATTCAGCAACCCCTAACCAATGCTCACAAGCCGAAATTGTTGCAGTCGGCCTAGACAGACATGAACACTAATAGCCAGACTTTAATAATCACTAATAACCAGTCTTGTTTACTGATGAGTGTTGTGCAACCCTGGATGGTCCAGATGGATGGAGTAATGGATAGCATGT
The DNA here is from genome assembly GCA_034509495.1 of Acestrorhynchus altus. Lineage (NCBI taxonomy): Eukaryota > Metazoa > Chordata > Actinopteri > Characiformes > Acestrorhynchidae > Acestrorhynchus > Acestrorhynchus altus. Next base: position 22,892,161 of record CM067502.1, read on the forward strand.
TAGACAATGCACCATCTCATGCTGTAAAGAATACCTCTGTGTCACTGGCTGCAATGGTCATAAAAGGAGAGAAACTCATTGTGTGGCCACCATCCTCCCCTGACCTAAACCCTATTGACTACCTTTGGATTGACCTCAAGCAAAAGATCTATGAGGGTGGGAGGAAGTGTTTATCAAAACATCAGCTCTGGGAAGCTATTCTGACATCCTACAAAGAAACTGTACAAAAACTCAAATTTAACAGCTACAAGAATTGTGAAGGTGATTTCAAAGAAGGGGTCATATTTTAACATGTAATCTGGCCTATTCAGATGTTTTTAAACTGTTATTATTGGGAGGTTTGTTCAATAAAATTTGTAATTTGGCAAAATAACTTGGAATGCAGTGTATAAGGTCACACTTTCAGATGAACATACTGTACAAGCAGCTACCAAACAGTGTTTTGCCTCATTTACAGCAATTTCACTGTTTTTTAAATGTTATAGAAAGTTTACTATGTAAGGTTTGTTACAATTTTTTTTAGTTTAGTTTTTTTTTCTACTTTTTAGTACATAGTGTAGAAATTATAATTAATCATGGACTTAATTATAAAATTGAGATTATTAAAGCATATTTAAAAAAAAAAAAAAAAATTTATTAAAATACCGTGGCACTGAATTTTATAAATATTGCCCAGCACCAGTTTATACTCCACCGCTACTACAAACCCAAAACCCCCAAACAGTACTGGCAACAGTCGAAATCTCCACTTTAAAAGCAGTTTAGTCCTGTTTATTTCTGAGCACTAACCAAAAACTAAACCGATCCAATGCTCTCTCTTTCCCATCCTTGAGCACTTCTCTGCCTGAGAGACAAAACAGATACAGAGGGAACACACAAACATGTTCACAAATATGAGCAAGGAAGAATTTGTGACGTAGGTCCAAACCCACAGCGCTATTCAAACAGGCACTCCAAGGCTCCACACAGCAGCATTTTAATTAAGCTTCATGATGTGATTAAAAATCAAACCACTCCTTCCAAAAGGAGACATCATGAAGTTCAGGAAATAAAAGAAAAAGTTCTTTATGGCCTTATTTGGACAGGATTAGTTTTACCTGGGGAGGTGTAGTAAAGTAACATTACCACAGGACATCTGTGAAATTTAGGACCAATTAGCACAGGATAAGAAAACCTGGTATAAAAGACAGATGGGAGAGGATCCTCTCCTCCAAAAACACTTGAGTACTTTGTGACTTGACTGCTGATAAAGAATTAGAAGATGATAACCTATCGTACAGCCTATTAGTGATGATGAAAATTAAGTTTGAAGATAACTACACTGAACTCAATGCAGAGTGAACCAGCCTGAGCACAACCTCACACACAGCCCATGAAAGCACAGAACCGTTTTGTGAGTGGCCGTTTAGTTCACAGTAGGTATGAATAATAGTGCTGAGGCGAGGAGTTAAACACCGGTTTTCCAGAGGATGCACTGGACTAACCTAACCTCGAGTTATTTTTATGGCTTGTTTTGCAGGAGGTAAAAGAGTTCGGATTTTTTACTGATGTGGGAACATGCAGTTCGGAAAAAAAAATTATTGACATGGTGCATTCTGATGTGTCTAATATCACTGAGCAACTCTGGTAAAAATAAACTAATCCTATTTTTTTCCTGTAGAGAAACATGTATGAAGCAAGGCTACACTGCAGTTTGTAAACAATTATTGAGGAATTTAAAGACTGGGCACAATTTCAGCCAAATACACTTTTTGTAAATTTTTGAGACCGTTTCTACCTTGTTTGCTAGCTTTCTGGGTCTGTTTGCACAAATCCGATGTTTGTACTCAGCTCTGGCTCTGTGAATATAGTGGTGCTCAAGGAAACACTTTTCCAACCAAACAGCAACAGGAGTCATCATACTTATACACAGGATAGGCTATGCTTGGTACATGTTGAACTACACATATTGTCAAGGGGAGTTGGCTGTAAATAACCAAAACAGAACAGATTTGATGAACAAAAGCTGCGCAAAAGGATCTTAGTTCAGACACAGGTGAAGAAATGTGAAAACATCAGTGAGCCGTTCATACGGTGGAGAGACCTGTGAACATAAAGGTATGTAAACACTTTTGGATGTTGCTCTATTCCTATTTCATAGATGCCGTTTCCCAGAAATAGTAAGTTTGGTCTCATTTCTGAATGGTCAGGATAATCACAGCTGGTTGCCTTAGCAGCAGCACTTGTAATTAACCTGCAACACAGCCAGCTAATGCTAACCTAGCTAAAGCTAATTAGTGATGACATTACTATTGCCAAGGTAAGAAGTGACGTGAGCTGAGCCAGATAACGTGTTAGCCAGTGGTTCTCTCGCTGAGGTAGGAAGCGATGCCTGGCTGATATTGGTCCATGCCCTCTCATGAAGTTTTATCCAAATGATTCTACCTAGATGTCTATTTTATCCCACATCTGAGACTCTACTGCCAGCTTGGAATACTTAACCTGCATGGACATCATACTAACAGTAAGCTTGCATCCGACTATGTCTGTGCTCTCCGGAGTCGAGCAGAGGGCAATGGGTTCCTCTCTTGAGCCTTGGTTCCTCTCAAGGTTTCTTCCTCCTAGCCTGAAGAAGTTTTTCTTGCCACTGTTGCCTGCTGGCTGCTCACTTGAGGCTTGGAACCCAGATTTCTGTAAAGCTGCTTTGTGACAACTTCCTGTTGTAAAAAGTGCTATATAAACTTTGATTGATTCATGGATTGATGTAGGCCTAGTCTACTGACGCTTCGTAGGTCAAGTTCACTAAAATCAGCTTCGCCAAGATAAGAAGCGGTATGAGAACGGCCAATTGAATGCTCTCACGTGAGCATCCAGACTAACAACAGATAACCCATGTGAGTTTACTTGGGTATTTCAGTGAATGATGGCAATGATGGAAGATGTTCATTTGAAGCAAGATACACACAATCACTGTATATCAAATTAGCACTGTCAGGTCATTACTTCAGGGGTTACAGTGTGAATTACATTTATAACATTTAGATTGAGCATGAAAATGAAAACTGTCGAAGTTTTAGAAAGAGGAGGGATGGTTCTGTTGGTCAGGTCTTGGTCAAGTATCATAAACCACACTGCATTTACTGCCATCGAATGCTAATCCTCATTTGGAATCAGGACTACTACAAAGGAACAGCAGTATATTATTTCAGCCTTTTGGGCCTCAATGTTTTGCCACAGAGCCTGGGAGCATTTACTGAGATCAGACTAAACCTGGTCTGGTTATGAAATGACTGCAATGAAATAACTTGCTTCCAGTCCAGGTTTAAAGCAATGTTTTGAGCTAACAGCTGAATGAACCGGTCACTGATTCACATTTCTAGATTGTCCCATGGCAAACAGCACATTAACCCACTGGGATTGTAGTGCTGAAACATGGATTTTATTATTCTTATTTTTTTTAGATACAGCAGAGTCATCAAGTAGTTGCTGCAGTAACATGAGCCAGAATGAGAGAGGGCAAAAAGGAAGATGGATGGAATCACAGAATGGTGGATGAGAGAAGAAGAGTGATAGAAAATAAAAGGGAGGAAAAGACCACCACAGTACAGACTGTACACACTACTTACTTTTTCACATTGGCCTCTCCATTGGGGATCCTCCTGAGCTTCTTCTTCTTGAGGATCTTCACGGCTCTCCTGCACAGAGTCTCTGAGTCTAGCATCTCCTTGACCTTGCCATAAGAGCCCTCGCCCAGCAGGTCTCCCATCAGGTACTTTCCGATCAGCTTGGCGCGCTTGCGCCGTGGCTGATAGATCACCTCGGTAGAGTCAATGCGGTGGATAAAAGTGTCCATGCCCATAAGCTCATTCTCGGTCAGGTAGTCCAGATGCTGAAGCTCGCCGACGCTCATCTTCTCACCCGACCCTCACTCTCGCTCTCTCCTCTCTCACAGTTCACGCCAGTGCAACTCAACCCACAGTGGTCACTGGTGCTAGTGTGGGGTGGGGTCTGTATCCAGAAGTTCAGTTCTAATTGAGGAGGGGAAAGAGGAACCCACTAGATAGGCATCAAAGATGATTCATTCCTGAATGGGGGTGGCAACAGCACTGCTTTCAAACAGGCTCAGATACAGAGGGACAGTAAACATGAGTGGGGGATATGTTGGGGGGGGGGGGGGGGTGGGGGGGGGGTGAGGGATGGATCTCAGCAGGGTTTCCAATGGGAAAGGAGCCAGGGAGGCCCAGTGCAAAAAATAAAAGATGGGGTAATAAAAGAGGAAAAGAAAATCCAAAGTAGAACTTGAATTTATGCCACCCAGCACCGGCCTTTTGTGTTCAAAAGATGCTGTCCGATCGCGAGCAGGCTGGTATTAGCCTACATTTGGTATGACTGGGCCCTTATTCATCTCTGATAACATATCCAGTGCAAAGCAAACTAGCTTCTGAGGTGAGAACACGGCCTTGGGCCTGCAGTGTTTTCAGTCTGCACAGTGTACTACGTACTTTATAGCAGCAGATACTTTAAGCCAAGACACATTTTCACAGTCCAATAACAGCAATGTTGTATGTTTAGGTCCAGCACTCCAAGAGCAAGCACATCTTTGGTGTAATCTGTTGGAACCTCTTCTGGAACAACCTCTTATAGCAAACCACTACCAATGCTCATCCTAGGACATCCAAAAGACCTGCAACAGAGGGAATGAAAAATGTTATAGCTTAGTTAGCAGAGTACAGATATACTGTGCAAAAGTAAAAGTTATGCAAGTAAAAGAAACATCAACAGAGACATGTCTGCTCATTGTAAACACAAGTGTGTTTTTTTGAACAAGGAGCTGTAGTTAAAGCGATTCATGTGTAAATGTGTAGACTGTGTAAATAATGTCAACATAATAAATTTACAGGCCTCAACACAGAATAAGATTCCTTAGATAGCTCAAGGCTACAACCCTACTGCGAAAGGTTGTTTTACCCTTTATGAAGCATTCCCTACTAAATATAACTATGGAAGCCTATTTCTGCTTCTTGGAGAAAAAAAATGGACATACAGTAAGTCACAGTTATGAGAAAATAACCATAATAAGAAACTAATGAAATAAGGAGTGATAATTAGGAACAATAAGTCATAATTGTAAAACATGACTAAGACAATTATGAGATAAGTGATAATGAGATACTACGTATTAATTTTGGGACAGGAAGTCACAATTATGAGACACTAAGTCATAATGAGATATTCAGTCTCTCTGAGAAACTAACCTATACTAAGGCAATTATAAACTATTAAGACAACTGAGTAGTTACATTAATGATACTGAGTCAGGCTTATGAAATAGGACATCACGAGATCCTTAGCCATAATAATCAGATATAAAATTGTAATTATGAGAGAGTAAGCCCCAATTATCTGAATCTAAAAATTAAGTACAATTTTAAAATATTAAGACAAGCATGAGATAAGAAGTCATAATGATGAGAAACCAAGTAATAATGATATATTAGGTAGTAATTATGAGAAACTAAGCCATTAATATGGGAAATTAAGTCAATTGTTAGACACTAAGGCAATTATAAGATAAGAACCACAATAAGAAGACACTGACTCAGGCTTATGAATAGGATATCATAAAATAGTAGTAAATATGAGAAACCAAGTCATAACAAGAGATTAAGTAGAAAATATGGAGAAACCAAGTTATGAGAGATTAAGTAGTAAATATGAGAAACCAAGTTATAATAATGAGAGATTAAGTTATAATAATGAGAAACCAAGTAATAATAATGAGAGATTAAGTAGTAAATATGAGAAACTAAATTATAATAATGAGAGATTAAGTAGTAAATATGAGAAACTAAGTCACCAATCTTAGACACCAAGACAATAATGAGACATTAAGATATAATGGTGACAAAGACAATTTGAGAAATGAAAACAGGGTGTCTGACCGGTATAACAGCATCTTATCCTGACCTACAGACCACTGCTGACCAGTTGTTCTCCACCTGCAAAAATTGACTTAAATAAAAACAGCCTGACCCATCAAACTGCTGGAGCTGGCTGACCAGTACATGTTTGAGTGTGTCCAGTTCACCCACCACCCCGAGCAGAGGAACACCAGTCTGACCAGTACATGTTTGTGTGTGTCCAGTTCACCCACTACCCCGAGCAGAGGAACCCCAGTCTGAACAGCAGTCAGTGAAGTGCAGAAGTAAGAGTAAACACAGCCGCGTCAACTTCAGCAGAGGCTTTTTTCACACGTTATCAGCGACCTAACCTGAACATCGGTCACAAACAGCGGGGTATTTGATTGTACACAATCCAGAATGGAGCGATCACTGAGTGGATCACACAGCCATCTTCACAGCCGCTCCAACACACGGCAGGGCGACGAGAGCCGACTGACCGACCCCACACTAACGCAGCAGTGTCCTCCCTGACCGAGGACAGGTCCAGAAGACCGCGAACACACAGGCCGGCCGGAACCAGCACTCAGCCGAGCTAACCGGCTAACCGGCTAACCGTCCCCGCAGGCCGCAGCAGTGTGCTCCTCTTACCTCCGCACTCAGCCTGTAACACAGCCCGGTCTGCAGCAACCGACCGCGCTCTCACCGCTGCCCCTCCGCACACTCCATTTCCCTCTGTCCAGCTTTTATTGATGCAGCTGCTTCAAGGCTGCCGCCATCTTGTTTACCTCCCCCTCCTCTCTCTCTCTCTCTCTCTCTCTCTCTCTCTCTCTCTCTCTCTCTCTCTCTAACTCACTCATCCATTCTCTCTCTCTCTCTCTCTAACTCACTCATCCATTCTCTCTCTCTTTCTCTCTCTCTCTCGTCCATTCAGTTTTCAATTTTCAATTTAATTGGCTTTATTGGCATGACTGTTCTTTTAACAATATTGCCAAAGCAAAGAAACATTACAGCAGAACAATAATACAATAAAATAAATAAAACAAGATGGTGAAAAAAGTAATTACAGATTATATATATATATATATATATATATATATATATATATATATATATATAATTATTATTTTTATACATTCTCTCTCACTCATCCATTCTCTCGCCCTCCTCTCTCACTCACATTATCTCTCTCTCCTCATGCACACTCACTATCTCTCTCTCACTCATCCATTCTCTCACCCACTCTCTCTCACTTACTATCTCTCTCTCTATCTCACTCCCTATCTCACTCACTAGCTCTCAGACACACTATCTCTCTCACTCTCTCACTCAATTTCAATTTAATTTCAATTTAAGATGGTTTTATTGGCATGACTGTTATTTTAACAATGTTGCCAAAGCACAGAAACATTACAGCAGAACAATAATACAATAAAATAAATGTAAAAAAAAAAAAGATGGTGAAAAAAAATTTCTCTCACACACTATCTCTCACTCACTATCTCTCACACACTCTCTCTCTCTCACTCTCACTCACTCACTCTCACTCTTTGTCTCTCTCTCTCTCTCTCTCTCTCTCTCTCTCTCTCTCTCTCTCTCTCTCTCTCTCCCGCTTTGACACTTCTCAGAGCAGGCCAACATGAAATTTGCCCTACTGTTACAGAGAGCAGCTTAATCTGACATGTGACTTAATGTGCTGTTCACAAGACAGATGGAGCCCATGTTTATGGGGCCCATCAGTGACACATCCATATGAGGGGGCTATATAGAGTTTAAACATACAGGTGGCATATCGCCATTAAAGGAAATCAGATTAATTATAATCTCATATTATACAGGAGTGAGGGTGACAATGTAGATGTAGTGCGATAAAGTGTTGGGTGGGTGTAGTGGCAGAGAGGGTTTGGTGCATGTAGTGGGAGACAGGGTTTGGTGGGTTACAGTGTTTGGTGGGTGCAGTGGGAGACAGTGTTTGGTGGGTACAGTGGGAGACAGTGTTTGGTGGGTGTAGTGGCAGACAGTGTTTGGTGGGTGTAGTGGCAGACAGTGTTTTGTGGGTGCAGTGGGAGACAGTGTTTGGTGTGTGCAGTGGGAGACAGGGTTTGGTGGGTTTAGTGGAAGACAGTGTTTCGTGGCAGACAGTGTTTGCTAGGTGTAGTGGGTTAAAATGTTTGATGGGAGTAGTGGCAGACAGTGTTTGGTGGGTGTAATGGAAGACAGGGTTTGGTGGGTGCAGTGTGAGACAGTGTTTGGTGGCTGCAGTAGGAGACAGTGTTTGGTGGATGTAGTGGGAGACAGGGTTTGGTGGGCACAGTGGGTTAAAGTGTTTGGTGGGTGTAGTGGGAGACAGTGTTTGGTGGGTGTATTGGGAGACAGGGTTTGGTGGGTGCAGTGGGAGACAGGGTTTGGTTGGCACAGTGGGTTAAAGTGTTTGGTGGGTGTAGTGGCAGAGTGTTTGGTGGGTGTAGTGGAAGACAGTGTTTGGTGGGTGCAGTGTCAGACAATATTTGGTGGGTGCAGTGGGAGACAGTGTTTGGTGGGTTTAGTGGAAGACAGTGTTTGGTGGGTGCAGTGGGAGACAGTGTTTGCTAGGTGTAGTGGGTTAAAATGTTTGATTGGAGTAGTGGCAGACAGTGTTTGATGGGTGTAATGGAAGACAGGGTTTGGTGGGTGCAGTGGGAGACAGTGTTTGGTGGATGTAGTGGGAGACAAGGTTTGGTGGGCGCAGTGGTTTAAAGTGTTTGGTGAGTGTAGTGGAATAAAGTGTTTGGTGGGTGTAGTGGGAGACAGTGTTTGGTGGGTACAGAGGAAGACAGTCTTTGGTGGGTGCAGTGGGATAAAGTGTTTGGTGGGTGTAGTGGGAGACGGTTTGGTGGATGTAGTCAAAGACAGCGTTTGGTGGGTGCAGTCGGAGACGGTTTTGTGGGTGTAGTGGCAGACAGGGTTTTGTGGGTGTAGTGGGAGACAGTGTTTGGTGGGTGCAGTGGGATAAAGTGTTTGGTGCATGTAGTGGGAGACAGGGTTTGGTGGGTGTAGTCGAAGACAGTGTTTGGTGGGTGCAGTCAGACACAGTTTGGTGGGTGTAGTTGGATAAAGTGTTTGTTGGGTGCAGTGGGAGTCAGTGTGTGGTAGGTATAGTGAGAGACAGTGTTTGGTGGGTCTAGTGGCAGACAGAGTTTGGTGGGTGTAATGGAAGACAGGGTTTGGTGGGTGCAGTGCGAGACAGTGTGTGGTGGATGTAGTGTGAGACAGTGTTTGGTGGGTGCAGTGTGAGAGTTTTTGGTGGGTGCAGTGGGAGGCAGTGTTTTGTGGGTGTAGTGGAAGACAGTGTTTGGTGGGTGCAGTGTGAGACAGTGTTTGGTGGAAGCAGTGGGAGAAAGTCTTTTGGTGGGTGCAGTGGGAGAAAGTCTTTTGGTGGGTGTAGTGGGAGACAGTGTTTGGTGGGTACAGTGGGATAAAGTGTTTGGTGGGTGTAGTGGGAGACAGGGTTTGGTGGGTGTAGTCAAAGACAGTGTTTGATGGGTGCAGTAAGAGACGGTTTGGTGGGTGCAGTGTGAGACAGGGTTTGGTGTATGTAGTAGGATAAAGTGTTTGGTGGGTGTAGTGGCAGACAGGGTTTTGTGGGTGTAGTGGGAGACTGTGTTTGGTGGGTGTAGTTGGATAACGTTTTTGGTGGGTGTAGTTGGATAAAGTTTTTGGTGGGTGTAGTGGGAGACAGTGTTTGGTGGTACAGTGGAAGACAGGGTTTGGTGGGTGCAGTGGGATAAAGTGTTTTTTGGGTGTAGTGGGATAAAGTGTTTGGTGGTTGCAGTGGGAGAAAGTCTTTGGTGGGTGCAGTGGGAGACAGTGTTTGGTGGGAGCAATGGGAGAAAATGTTTGGTGGGTGCAATGGGAGATAGTGTTTGGTGCGAGTAGTGGGAGAAGGTCTTTTGGTGGGTGTAGTGGGAGAAGGTCTTTGGTCAGTGCAGTGGGAGAAGATCTTTGGTGGGTGCAGTTGGAGAAGGTCTTTGGTCAGTGCAGTGGGAGAAGGTCTTTGGTCAGTGCAGTGGAAGAAGATATTTAGAGGGTGCAGTTGGAGAAGGTCTTTGGTGGGCACAGTGGGAGAAGATCGTTGGTGGGTGCAGTGGGAGAAGATCTTTGGTGGGTGCAGTTGGAGAAGGTCTTTGGTCGGTGCAGTGGAAGAAGATCTTTGGTGGGTGCAGTTGGAGAAGGTCTTTGGTGGGTGCAGTGGGAGAAGATCGTTGGTGGGTGCAGTGGGAGAAGGTCTTTGGTCGGTGCAGTGGGATAAGGTCTTTGGTGGGTGCAGTGGGATAAGGTCTTTGGTGGGTGTAGTGTAACTGCTTGCAAGTGGCTGCTCCTGTAGTGACCACATTGCTCAATAAGTATGACCAACAGAACCACGCTGGTTGACCAGCATAACCTGCAAGACCAAAGTGGTTGACCTGCATGACCAGCTTGACTTAGTTGGTTGATCAGCATCACTAGCATGACCAATTTGATTTACCACCATAAACAGCATCACAAAGCGCATCAACAAGCATGACCTTCAAGAACAATCTGGCTAACCCACATTACCAGCATCACCAAGCTGGTCAGCCAATAAGACCATCATAACCAGCTTGATCAAGCATGACCAATTTCAAATGCAACATACATTTGGTCAAAAGCTGGTGGTTGGTCAACCAGGTTAACCTGCAAGTCAGTATAGGATATATTTTCTCCTATGCGACCAGCTTTTTAACTACCTTGACCATCAACCATCAGTCTAAAACCAGTTACCATATGGTCTTGAGAGAGATTTTAAAACAAGGTGCTTATGCGATCTATGCATCAATTCACCCTGATCTTCACTGAACTTTGTAGGACCATCACAGAGCAGATATTATTTGGGTGGTGGGTCATTCTCAGCCCTGCAGTGACATTGAGATGTTGCTCAGGTCCAAGTGAATCAGACACAGCAGTGCTGCTGGAGTGCTTAAACACACCAGTGACACTCCTGGACTAAGAACAGTAGAACAAGCAGAAATATCCAGTCAACAGTGTCCTGTAGGCAGTGTCCGGTGGGACACTGATGAAGGACTAGAGGATGACCAAAACAAACTGTGCAGAAACCGATGAGCTTCTGTCTGAGCCTTTACATCTACAAGGTGGAGCAACTAGACAGGAGAGTCTAATAGAGTGGACAGTGAGTGGACACTCCAGTGGCACGGCTGTGTCTGATCCACTCATAACAGGGACAGCACACACTAACACACCACCACCATATCAGTGTCATGAACATGACCTCAGACTGGCCAAAAGGTTATTCAACACATTGTGATATTTGCGGTATTTTGAGATGTGATTAGTCCCGGGAGGTCGAGCTTCAACTGACACATCAAGTCAGAGTTGCAGAGTCATTATTAACCTGCCATTTCAGTGCCAGGCTTGAGCAGCTGTGCTGGCTCTGCCAACCCCACCTTCACTGCTGCTCTTCTGCCGGCTCCTTTTGCTTAGCTGGCCAATCTGGGTTATATTTAACAAGTGTAAACCCTGGGGAATGGCAAGCTGAAGCTCAGATTACAGCATGCACTCTCTCTCTCTCTCTCTTCATAGAGTGCAGTCTTTTGGGAGATAGGCCATGCTGTGTCCTCCACTGGGCAGGCTGCAGGTCATTTGGCAATGCGATGTGGCGTGGTATAAACTAGGCTTGACCCTTAGAGAGACTGATTTGAAATCAGCTTGGGACAGAAAGGATGCAAATCCATCATGGAGATCATCTGTCCTTGCTCATTCATAATTCATTTGCCTAATAAACTATAATCTGTAATATACTGTGATACTTTAAATAAGCTTGAATTATACACATCAACAACCTACTAGAGTAGGGTACTCTTTACGGTTAAATATCATTGTTATCATTATTATAAAAGCTTTTATTATCGATCGGTTGGCTTTACAGGTCTTTGCACAAACGTAAACACATGTAGCACTACACCAAAGAATAGTTTAGAGTCAGTCATTAATCCTTTGACAAATCCGCATGAGCCGACCATTTTATTACTTACTAGTATACAGTATCTGCCCCCGTATCTCCCCCTTCACAGCTTCATTTGATCTCACATATCTGTCTCCCTCTAGGGGTTGTTTCTGCTGCAATAACACTGTAGCTCAAAGTCATGTCTAAAATTAAGCTCCACTGTGTGAGGTTGGGCAAGACTGGGATAATGATGATAATTTGACATTCAAGCCATTTAAGGCCCAATGCAAGCTCCATGGTTGTGGATGAAGGGTCCAAACCTTTAAAGTGATGGTTCATCCAAAAATCTAATGAACAGTTTTCCCCTTACATCAAACATATCCACTCAGTCAAGAATTAGACTTGCACACACGGTTTCTGATATACTGCTATCTATACGACTGTACTAATATAGAGACAAAATTCTGTCTTTATCATATGCAAATGTATACAGCCAATGACAAAAAAAATTACGTAAATAAGCCTTACGTGGCATAGTGGATAGTGCCGTTGCCTCACAGCAAGAAGGACCTGGGTTCAATCCCTGGGTGAGGTGACCTGGGAAGTTTCTGTGTCCCTGTGTTTGTGTGGGTTTCCTCCAGGTACTCTGGTTTCCCCCACAAGGGGGACTCTGGTTTCCCCCAAAGACATGCATGGTAGGTGAATTGGTGACTCTAAAGTGGCCCTTAGTGTGTGCATGTGTGTGCCCTGTCTAGGGTTGCTTCCTGCCCTTGCACTCAGAGTTGCCGGCTGGGCACCAGCTCACCTGTTTCAGGAATCAGCGGTTCAGAAAATGGACGGATGGATGGAAGCCTTATGCGTGTGAACGTAATTATATATGTAATTAATTACAATACAATTACAATCTGTATGGGCAGTTACATGCTGGTTTTCTAAGCTTCATATCTCAGAGTAACCTACGGACGTGATACACATATCATAACAAACTACAAGACTTACCCTTTCTACTCATTATGTGATGAAATTGTGAGTAATTCAGTTTGGAATACAGCTAAAATTCCCTTGTATCCAGCTGAATTAAATCCCAGTTTAAATGCCAAAGGAGCGAGAGGGGGTGGGCCTAATGACATCACTGACACAGATATCGACCAGTTAATCAAAGTTTATTTATGTAGCACTTTTCTTTAATAACGGAAGCATTGTCACAAAGCAGCATTACAAAGATCCAGGTCTGAGCTTCTTTTGAGCAGCCAAAAAGTGACAGTGTCAGAGAAACATCCTCAGACTAGGAGGATGAAACCGTGAGAGGAACCAAGACTCAAAAGGGGAAGCCATCCTCCTCTGTTTGACACCTGCATAACACAAACAAATAACACAACGGAATGACACGATGATATTGGGTTATAGAGGACAATGAGAAAGAATGGACAGTTTGCTCTCTTTTTTGCTCACAAAGTGTTCAATTACAGAATAAATGTCATGGGAAGTGTCATGTCTGCCCTTTGTCAGTCCAGTTTACCTCTGTCTTCCTGTCTTGGTGGTGTTGTTTCATCCATGTGCTCCTAGCACATGGGTTGTTTTTGTCCTTGTCTCCTCCCTTGCTCCACCCATTCCCACCTGTGTCTGCTTTGTAACCCTGCCCCCTCGTTATCATGTCCCAGGTGTGATCAATGTCATTTTGCATTTAAGACCCTTTGTTTCAGTCTGTCTTTGTCAGTCCTTTTGTTAGCACCCTGGTTTGTTAGCACCCTGGTTTGTTAGCACCCTGGTTTGTTACTGTCTGGCTTTGTTTTCCAACTTTCTGTAGAGTGGCAGTTTGTTGGTTTGTTTTCTGTTATATTTTAGTGAGTCATTTATTTAGTAGTTCAGTATGTTTAATTTGTTTTGTACTTTGTTTCTTAAGTAAATCCTAACCCCAGAATTTGCCTCAGCACCCTTGTTATCTCTGCTGTCTGTCCGTACATACAGTGTTCCTCAAGAAAATGAGGTTTTTGGTCATTTAATAAAAAAAAAAAATAAAAAAAATTAAACTCATATTTTATTCATGACATTTAAAGTGATATATTTCAAGCTTTTTTGTTTTAAAGTTGATGCTGTCATTAGAAACCTATTCAAATTTGAGTTTGTGGACTTCTGGTTTTCATAAGCTATATGAAGCTATATTTAAACCAAAAAAGGCTTGAAATGTCACTTTGTGTTTACCTTTTTAAATGAAATTTTGATCAAGAATGAGCTTTGTAATGATCTAATTTTTGTAGATGTACTAATTTATAAATGACAAAATGAATATTCAGATTGTGATTTTATTTTATCTGAAGCCCTGTTAATCATTACAAATAATCAAAATTATTGCACTTTCAGCTCAAAAAGACTCTGCGTGATCCATTTCCAACAGGATTTCTGAGATGTAAAGTATTTATAAGCAAAACAAACCAACAAAAAAATCCCACAAAAAGTGAAGTATTAAGTAATTATTTTATCAAAACATATTTAAATCCAAACAAATATTTAAATTCTGTTTTACATCTCAAATTTTTCAGTACTCCTATGGGGAGAACACCATATGGATCTCGCCAGGGCCCAGAGATCGCAAATGAAGACAAGTTTGCCTATTTCACTATTTTACTGTGAATAAAATTATGTCAAACTAAGAAAATATCCCACAAAATTGGTGTAAAGGTAAACCATTGACATTTCTGGTTTATGACACTGTAGGACACACTGTTACCTATAAAAGTGGACAACCAATAAGCAAATATATGTGAGATGAAGCTGATGCAGTTAAATATCTAAATGATGCTTCCAAGCAACTACATGATCCTAATATCTCCACTGCAAACTTTGTACTAAAGGAGAGACTGTGTATATTTGAAGACTGGATCTTCTTCCTTATGGTCATTATTTGACTGCAGTCATGAATATCTGCATCACTACAGAGTAACCATCCCTTTTAAGGTTTGGAACTGTCTTGTTTGAGTGGACACTGTTCTTTGAACTCCAGATCTGTAGCTATATTTGTGTCTCGTTTCCGTGTCTACAGGAGAAGGCTTCCAGCTGCTACTGTAGATCTGCTGAGAGTCTGGGTTTGGAGAACACTAAAGCTCTGGCAGGGGGTCAGAACTGAATCTGGACATGGAGAACCTGTGGACTTTAGTGTGAAAATAGTGTCATTGATGTATGACGTCAAGAACCTTAAGAGGCTGATAAAGGCTGTAGGTGTTTCTAATAATCAGCCCCGTGTGATGTGGCCTTGCCTCTCCCATTGCATTTGCCTTTGTTTTGAATACAAGATATGGCAGCTTCTACACTGAAGAGCAAGTCAGCTTTTCTATCTTACTTTGCCTGCTGAAGTTGTTTTGCTAACTACATTTACAACAACAAGCAACAAATGCACTGTTTATACTCAGTTGAGATTGTTATTTAAGAACAGTCCACCAATCAGAAATATCCAACCAACATTGTCCTGTGGTCAGTGCCCTGTGAGCACTAATGAAGGACTAGAGGATGGCCAACACAAACTGCAGAATGAGCTTCTGTCTCTGTCTCTACATCTACAAGGTGGAGTAACTAGTTAGGAGTGTCTATTAGAGTGGATAGTTAGTGGATACAATGTTTAAACACTCCAGCAGCACTGCTGGGATGGGTCTCTTGGAGTCCTGACCATTGAGGGACTGGGTGAAAGGAGGCTAACAAAGTATACAGAGAAACAGTTGCAGACCTTCTTTGACACATCTTTTATGCAGTGGTCTGCTGGGGCAGCAGTGTTTTAATGGCACACAGGAAGAGACTCATTATGAGGGCCAGTTCTGTCCTGGGAAGCCCCTTAGACCCAGTGCAGGTGGTGGGAGAAGGACAGAAGGATGTTAGCCAAGCTGGCATCCATGCTGGAGAATGACTCCCACCCTATGCATGAGACTCTGGCAGCACTGGGCAGCTCCTTCAGTGACAGACTGCTTCACCCTAATTTGTGTGTGAAAGAGCGCTATTGCAGGTCATTCCTTCCTGCTGCTCTTATACTCTACAACCAGCATTGCTCTCAGCTGACCACGGACACGCGCTTAAAAATCACACAACATTCTTTTTTTAAATATTGCATAATGTGCAATATTTCTTCCATCTCCCCACGTGCAATTATCTGTAAATGATCTGTTTATATGTTTCTTTAGAGTTTATATACTATACTGTACCATACTATTCTATACTCTACTATACCTATGTCCTGTTCTGAATGCCTTGCTATCCCTTTGCTGCTGTAACAATGTGAATTTCACCACTGCAAGACTACCAAAGGATTATCTTGTTATAATGTTATATTATCTTACATCTGTGTATATTGTATTACACATTTCTTCACAGTTCATGATCATGATTTGTTCATGTTTCTGAAATGCAATGATGGAATGGAATGGAATGGAACAATATTCTAATACATTGAGATGCACTAGTATATACACAGACACAAATCAACTGTCAGGAACAGGCGACAGAACAGATGACTAGGTGTGCGGAGGTAAACGCAGGGGTTATAGAAAAACACTAAGCACAAAACAAACCAAACACATGGATAAGACTGACTTAAACTAAAACAGAACATAGACTAACAAAGTGAAACAGAGACTAATAAAGTATAACAGATGATATTTGCAGTCGATTGACCAAGACAGGATAGGACAACAGGTCTTAAATACTAAGTGACATGGGTAACAGCTGGGACAAACTAAGAGGGGGCAGGTAAACAGATTAGATACAGGTGGTAATGGGTGGAACATAAAAAACAAAATAGAATACATCTTTGCATAATTTAATTTAAAAATGAAACATATCTTACACCCTCAGGCCATACTATTATGCTATGATCTTTTTATGCAAGAAATCTTTTAATGTTAGAATCTGAAAATGTGGCATTTTCTCAGGTTATATTCATTTAACATATCAGTGATGTGTTTTGGGCATAGACAATCAGTGCTTTATATCACTTCATATGTAATCTTATACATGTAAATATAAGATTATATACATATAGTATATATATATATATATATATATATATATATATATATATATATATATACATTATATATATCTGTATCTAACAGGAAATGAGTTTACAGAACCAGAGTATATTCTACTCATGTTGAATAAACTGTACCTGTTTAATGTTATTTTTTATTTATTTTTTTTATTTATTTTTGGAATTCCAGTTAAGAGGCCATTACATTAGTTAACCCTGCTGAAGATACTACTGTACATATTTGTTTTATAGATCCTATATTACTATCATGTGACTAATATTAAGTGGACAGTTACTAATGTTCTGGAAGACTGGGTTCAAACAGGAATATTCTACAATCACTAGATGGAGACATTTCTCTGTGGATGAGGAAATCTGCCCAGGAGGTTTGAACTGTGTACTGTATGTGGGGAGTAAGATAGGATAGAACTTTATTGATCCCTTGGGAGGGTTCCCTCAGGGAAATTAAGGTTCCAGCCACAACATAAGTACAGTACAGAAAGGTAGAAGGAGATAATTTAGTAAAGAAACACTATATAAATATAAAGAATATATAATATAGAGACTATATTACAATGTACAGTATATATAGATAGTGCATGAGAAAAAGTAGAAAAGGAGAAAATGAGTCCAGTAGAACGGGGTATTGCATTGTTATTATTGCACTTTGTTTATTGCCAGGTCCAGGTGTGTTGTGGTTGAGGGTTGTGAGTGAGTTACTGGTCGTTCCTACTCATTCCTATCCTCCTGTTAGCACAAGGAGAACTCCAGTCTCAATTCGAAACTGAAGCACACTGTCATTTACCACTCACAGCAATAGCAACCCTGTACTTAATACAATAACAGAACATTTCTTCTGTTCAACAAGTAAGAAACCTGTCTCTCTGCATTTCTCAGCCTCTACATCACCAAAAAGCTGATCCAAAGTGAAGGAACCTTTGAATACAGCCTAGAAATGCAGCCTACGTTCAGATTGATATGGAGGACACACTTATGTATCATTTCAGGCTCTCAATTACCTCCAGTTCTATGCACACATGACACAAAGGGACAAAACAGCACCATGGAAATGTCAGAAAGGTAGTTGGTATGTTAGTTACAAAGTTAGTTTTTCATGGACTTGAATTTAACCATTGTATTTAAGTTCCCTCACAGGTGTTGCATGTTTTCTTAGTATCCTCATATCATTTCTAGGAACTCCTGTTTTCTCAGCACTTGTTTTCCTCTGACTTTCTCCTCATGCTTAAGTATTATCTCCTTAGTCTCCTGGAAAATGGAATGAATGAAATGCTTTGATTTCATTCTTAGATTAAATGTTGTTTCTGTCTCATGAGACTTGAAATGCTGTTTAAGAAATGTCCCCCCCCTCCCCCCATGTTTTTTGCACACTTCTATCAATAAGAGTATGACTTTGTTACTGGGGAAGCATGTGTGATGCAACAAAAACCTACAACAACATTCAAAGACCATCAAAACCACTATAGACCAGCAAAGACAAGCAAAGACAAAACAAATACCATCTATGACCATTATGGAAATGCAATGACCAGCAAAGACCAAGCAAAGATCAGGAAAGACAAACTGAAAGACCACTATAATCCAGCAATGACCATCAAAGACCATACAGAGACCAGTAAAACCAGCAACATGACCAGCTTGACCAGTAAAGACAAGCATAAACCAGCAAAGACCAGAAGAGCAATGGCCAGCAAAGATCAGAAATTACCAGGAAAGACCAAACAAATTCCAGGAAAGCAATTAAATACCACCATAGATCAGAAACGACCTAACAAAGATGAAATTTGACCAGCAAAGGCCAGAATAGACAAATAAAAACATGCATAAACCAGTGTAGACCAGCACAGAAGAGCAAAGACCTGCAACCACAATCAAAGACCAGTCCTAATGCAACCAGCACTTACCAGCAAAAACCAAAGACAAAAAAAGACACCAGCAAAAACCTACAATGACCATCAGTAAAGCACTGCAACAATATAGCCACTGTGGAGAATACCATAGCTAACAACTAACAACCATCTAACAAACATCCTACTTTCAAGCAACCACCAAATACACCAAACAACAACAACTAACACTCTTGCAGCCATCGAAAACACTTTAGAAACCCCTGAACCCTGGCAGTATTCTAGAATCAACAGATAAACCACCTACTAACTGGAACCACTCTAAAAACCAGTAAATACACCACAGTGGCAATCTAGCAACACAAACAATCATTTAAAATATCATGGCAATTGCAAGGCAATATCCTCGGAACAATGCATTACTTCTTCAGAGTTAATTTCTGGCGTAAAATTGAATTCATTTCAATCTGATTCCCATTTTGTATATTTAATAAAAAAATAAATGACTTAATTGAATTTCCTGTGTAGCATTACATTGTATTACAAACACTTATTATTTCTAGAAACAGACTGAAGGAAAGTTATTTGCTTTAAAGAAACAGGGAGCCCATCAATCACACAATAATCCGTTATCTGTCCAGTGTATAGGCTAGCTGCTGCTGACCTTTGTGGTTGCTGAATATAGCTCAAACATGATGGAGTGAGTGTCCTTCCACAGGCTCTCTTACACTCCACTTGCCAGGGACCATCACGGTGGACCACAGCAGAGTTAATAATAAGATTAAAGAGTAAATAAACAAAAGACACAAATCAGTAAGATTGCAAGTAGTTACATCATGCATCATTATATAGAGCCAGAGGATCGTTTCTGTGTGTGATTTGATGAATTAAGGTATTTATGCAAACTGACCAATTATTTTCATCTAAATAAATCAAGTCAGGAATTTTATTTGCAACAAATATGGGAAAGCCATGGGAAATAATGGGTAGGCAAGCGGCCTGTACCAAAGTACGTGCTGGAAATCCATAAAAGTATTTTCTGGAATTTGGTATATACCATGATTCCACAGTGTGTGTATGCACAACCACTACATTTGTGATTTTACACTGGTTATTAGAAACCACTCGACTGACCATGAGTAGCAGTTGCTGCCCTGTGTCCTGGAATTTGAGAATTCAGTACTGTTTCCCTATGCTACCCACTATAATCAATAAGAGTAGAACTTTGTAAGAGTATTGATAGTTACTGGGGGAGGTGGAACTTACCATGAGTGATGAAATGTCACACCTTCTAAATAAAACAGCACACATCAGCATAGACAAGTAAAGACCAGCACTGATCAGCAAAGACCACCACAGACCTACATGGGTCAGCACAGACCACCAGAACAGGTGAGAAGCAAAGACCAAATGACTAAACAGACCAGTTAAAACCCACAAACACCAATAAAGACTACAGTAGACCAGCATAGACTACTACACACCAGCAAAGACCACAAGACTAGTAAAAACCGTCAGAAACCAGCATAGACCAGATTAGTACAACAAATACCAGCAAAGACCAAAAGACTGCTTTTAAGGACTAAAACACTTTACACCTCAGAAATCCTGTTGGAAACTGATCATGCAGAGTGTTTTTGAGTTGAACATGCAATTAGTTATTTGTAGTGATTAGACTGACAAAGTTCTTCAAAATATTGTCAATAATCCATATAAAATATATTCTTATTTATTTATTTATTTATTTATTTGTGTTTCGGTATTATTCCTTCTCTGGACTTGTATTCTGGAATGTGAACAGTATGTGACAAAAGAAAGAGAGCAAACAGCCCCCCCCTTTCTCATTTTCCCCTATAACACAATATCTGGTTGTGTTGTCATTAGATCAGTCAGAGTCTGCATGCATGTCAAGCATGTACACATGGACAGAGCAGTAAACATGCACTGGAAGCTGGAACTGCACTGGAACTGTGATTTAATTCAGTTGGAAACAAATTAATTTTAGATGATTTCTGAGCTGAATTACTCACTGATAATTCATCACACACTGATGAGGAATGGTTAGATAGGGCAAGCTTTGTTGTTTGTTATGAAATGTGCATCATTTCAGTAGGTTACTCTGAGTATTTCAAAGTATCAACATATTTTCATTTATAACAGAGTCATGGTTTATCTATCAGTGGTCAGCTATTATCTGAGCTGCACATTAGTTCTCCTTCAGCATAGAAAGAGGAACTTTGAAACTGGTTATACCTATATAAACACACAACCGCAGTATTCAAATGAGCAAAGAGCAATAAAATAATCCCAGCTGAGTTATGAGATTAAATGCGTCGGCATATGGTCTTTATCAGGTCTGACCATAAAATGGAAATACTGGAGAATATTGTGTTACTGCATGAATGCCTGGGAAGTCATACATGTTAACTATGCTGCAAAACATACACTTTTAATGTATTGTTCAATATACACTCTGACACAAAAATAACACAGTGTCAGATTACTGCCAAACTCAATTAGACACTGGGTTTTGGCACAAGAGAGTGTAAAAGTGCTTCCCCTGCAGTCCTATAAAAAGGCTCCCAGGCTCAGGCTCTCAGGCTACTTTTGGGTAGTGTACAACTTGGTCAGAAATCATTGCTAGACATGCATCTACTCATCACTCAAAGACATTTTGCCAAGTTGACAGACTTTTAGAGAGGACACATCATTGGATTAAAGAAGCAGGATGGTTGTTTTGACTTGTCCATCATCTAGGCCAATTCTGACTGTAAACATACAAGTGCAAGACAAAGTTAACTCTTATAACCAGAGATCTGCCGTTAATGGGAAGTTACATGTTGTTTTCTAAGCCTCATATCTCAGGATCAGGGCAACCTACAGACATACACATATCATAACAAACAAGATTTACCCTATATAACCATGTCTCAGCATTGTGTGATGAATTATCAGTAATGAAGCTCAGAAAACTTTCACTCAATTCCAAAGGAGGTTCCACTGCATGTTAGCTCTGACCACAGGTACATGGTCAACCTGCATACAGGCTCTGACTGATCAGCAAGTGGGGATGAGGCCGATGACATCACCGACCCAGATTTATATAAGATACTGACATTTAGGTTGGTTTTTATTTGGACTGTTTATTTCAAAGACCTTCTTATAAATATCATCTGAACACTACAAATAACACTATGGGTGATCAGGAAAGGTGTTTTTCAGTCCTTATGAGAAACAAAATAACTCTTAATATCTAATTTCTCAAATCATTCAAACTTTATTTGTATAGCACTTTTTACAACTGATGTCACAGAGCAGTTTTACAGAAATCAAAAATAAGATAATCAACATATGAACAAAGGATAAACCCCATAGTGAGCAAGCCTCCTCCAGAGGAACCAGTTTTATAAGGGGGGACCCCCCTCCTCTGGTCAAACTACTTATAGTTAGTTAGTCGACACTGGACCCCCACACGTCTGCTCTAAATACCCAGGTGCACTGAAGTAAGGTTAGTTAGATGGTGGACATAATTAGGGTCAGTAAATGTCTAAATAGTTGGTGACGGCAGGTGGGCAACTAGTCCAGGTCCAGCAGCAGGAAGGTGGACAGCCGATGTGAAGGGGTGACCGGGGAGCTCAGGGTCCTTCTCAGATGGGTCAGTCTAGGATCTCCTGAAAATAACAACAGTATGAACAACACTATCTTCCTTCCCTAATCCCACAAACGTGGCCTGTAAAGATTCAGTATATCATGTAAACATCTCGGAACCTCAGCCAGCAGTGGCATACTGATCTCAGAATGCAGGAATCCTGAACTTCCAGAAGATCAGTCTACATTAATTGGAAATAATGTTTTTGGGTCCCAGATCATTAGAGTCTATGCTTTATTGAATTTGGCCTCTCGGGACAAATAAATCGAGTTTGGTCTGGATTGATTCAAGCAAACTCAGCAGCAGTTTGGAGGAGGATCCCTCTCTCTCTCTCTCTCTGTGTGTGTGTGTGTGTGTGTGTGTATGTGCGCGCGCGCCGCCCGAGCAGGTTTGGGTCTGTCCGCTGATCCAGCGCAGCAAACATGTCCAAACTGGAGCAGGTCCTCATCCTCGACCCTCCGGCCGACCTCAAATTCAGAGGTAAGACCTGACAGAGTGTGACAGTGTGTCAGAGTGTGTGTGAGTGTGTGAGCCCCGGTGTCACTCCGAGGCCGGGCGGAGCGGTGTCGCCTCCCCGCCGCAGCGCCGGCCATTTTGAGGCAGGGACTGCAGGCCGAGGCTCATCCCCGGCCTCGAGTGAGCGGGGCCGCCGCCGGGGGACGGGGCTACGCGGCCAACCGCTCCTACGACGGACCGGCGGCCGGACGTTGTGTCAGCGGTTTACCCTCCGACCCTCCTCTCCCTCCCTCCTTCTCCCTGACCCTCCTCTCCGCTTCGTTTATAAGACTTCAGTTGGAGCTCGGAGGTCTTTCTCACCCAGACTGACTGTAGCTTAGCGTTAGCATCGGTTTCTACTGGCGACGTGGAGGTTGCTAAGCTAACTAGCGGAGTGTTAGCATAGCTCCTCTGTGAACTCCTCTTTGAGCCCCTCTGTGAACTCCTGTCTGAGCACCTCTGTGAACTCCTGTCTGAGCCCCTCTGTGAGTTGCTCTGTGAACTCCAATGTGAGCACCTCTGTGAGTTGCTCTGTGAACTCCTATGTGAGCACCTCTGTGAGTTGCTCTGTGAACTCCTCTCTGTGAGTTGCTCTGTGAGCCCCTCTCCGAGCTCCTCTCTGTGAACTCCTCTGTGAGCCCCTCTGTGAACTCCTCTGTGAGCCCCTCTGTGAACTCCCCTCTGAGCTCCTCTCTCCAAAGAAATTGGCTCAATTGAGAGACTAGCCATTGGGTTCCTGCTGTGGGGAAGTATCTTTATTAAGGGTTCTATTCCTCGGCTCTTCAGTTGGTTTACTGTGCTGAGTTGGTTTCAGGGATTAAAGCATGGCTTTCAGAGCCCCTGACAATGTAGAGAAAACAATTAGACAGAGTTCTTTTATTAGACAAGTACTTCCCTCAGTGTCACTGCAGGAGCAATAGCTTTATTTCACTAAGGGAGTGATTGAACTGAGACAACAGAATAATGGAGAACTTTATTGAGTTAAATGAACGATTTATTAAATAGAAGGGATTATTTATTAAGTTGAAAGTATGTTTTTTTTTAACTTTTTAAATTAATGATTTGAAGGAATTGCTTATTAAATTGAGGAAAGCGATTTTTGAATTGAGGAAAAGCTTTATTAAGTTGAAGGGATTGTTGAATTGAGGAAATGATTTTGAGACATAATGAAAACAATGGGGCAGGTTTGTCCCATTTAATTAATCAGATCAGTCAATTGAATTGAGGGAACAATTTATTAAATCAGTATAACTGTCTAAATGTAATTTTCCTGTCTTGGTTCTTCTTGTTTTCGAGCTTGTTCTAGTGCAAAGGTAGAGAAACATTTCAAGACAGAAAACAACAGAACAATTTATTCTCTAAAGAATTGTTGTCTCTAAACTGAGGGAATGATTAAAGGAACGGTTTGTTATATTGAGAGAATGGATTATGTTTCAATATTATTTTTCTACCTTAATACTTGTCAAACTACAAAATGTAGAGAAACATTTATAAGGCTTTAAAATTTCGCTCTGTTTAATAAATCGTTCTCTCCATAGACAAGCAGGGCTTCAAGAGGCTATCCTTTCACATGTGCTTTTTGAACTGGCTCATTTGTTAGTTACATTAAGAGAGCTTTTATTCTCTAAGATGGAGAAGTTTGCCTCACGTAGGGCATTTTCAAGAGGGTGGGGGTCTTTAGCTAAATGGATCTAGTACAGAATGAGGGTGTGTACAGAAATCAATTTTGCGCCATCAACTGTGTCCTTCGGACTCACTCACTCGGTGTACTATCAGCAGCCACTGGAGTGGCTTTAAATTATGCAGAACATGCGTTCTGGAAAAAACCCACAGCCGTGTGTACTTACAACGACCAGTAAAACATCATTAAAGGGTTGGAGCTCCCATTAACAGGAGCTTCTCTCTGTTGGTGGCTTTTATGCAATAACCTGTAAACAGTGGTTTGTCAGTTTAAAGTGCTGGTCTAGGATTGGATATGAGACTGCCTCGGTTGTTTTAAATCCCCATTAGCCTTGTATAGTATTGTATATGTTACCCTCGAGAGCACAAGGAAATGATTGAGTAGAATTGAACGAGGTTTAAATTGGTCAAGTGAAACATACTGTAGTAAATTTTCAGGATCAATACTAGTTTCATATTGGTTCACTGAATTAATTTGTTCGATACATTGTTTTAATCGATTAATTACAGTACAAATTAGGCTATTATAAGTATAATGTTTAAGTATCAGTATTTCAATTGTAACACATGCTGTACATTTTGATGGTAACATTTTAATTGCACCCTGTTGGAGTTTCATCCCTCCAGAAACCAAACATTTACATACACAAAGCACTCCAGCTTCTTTTTTTGGAATGCATTTTTTGCAGGTAGGTAACAGATGTGAATGAGTAGACATCTGTGTCCATATACTATATATGAAATGAGAAGTGCAACGTGAAGAAATTGGCACACCCCATGAATTTGTTCTTCTGTTATTTTTACTATATTTAAACAGATTGAAACTTCTTTATACACGCCAGGTCTTCTTCTCCCTCCATAGTGTGTGTGTGTGAATGGGGGGTGAAGGGGAGCAAAATGAAGGTTTTCCACAAGTTTGAAGCTCAATGTTATTTAAAACTGTTAAAGTATATAACTATATAACATAATGCACTCTAAATCCCGATATAGATATAAATATTGATATCGTCCAGCCCATATCCTGCCCTGTTATTACTGATATCGACAACGAAGCTGGGGGCACCTCAGTGCTAAAAACAAAGCTGTGCTATATGGTAAGCATACTGATGTGTCACCCATGCCTACCATAGCACAGCTTTGTTTTTAGCACTGAGGTGCCCCCTTTTTGGGTCAAGTTTCCATATGCTACTATTCAGTGTTGCCAATGTAGGATCTAAAGTGAAACGGACTAAAGTGGCCAGTACGTTGAACTGCATGGCTAGGTTTGACTGATGCTGACTATTAATGCTTTATTTATAGAACATAGTACAACTATGAGTAGAGTAGGTCCATATCCACGTTAACGTCTGTATTAATGCTTCTATATGTTTACATGGCCAGTTGTTTTTCATGTTTTTAGTCTTGTGCTTTGGATGTTTTATCTAAAAGGGCAGCCCAGGCCAGTGATGTCTTTTGATGGAACTGATAAGGTCTCATGAGATGTTTGGTTCCTTTGGCATGGGAAATGTTTGTGTGGTCTGATAAAACTGATTTGATAACACCTTATTACACTGCTAATTTTATAAGGGGCTGCGTTTCTCATTTCTTTCCATAGGCGCCCACTGGCCTGGCTAGAAGTGCACTGACTGTGCCTTGTAAACTATTTCTCAACATTTTTATTCGCTGCCTTCATTACATGTTGATTGAATGGTGCATGCTTTCCTAAGTCATGACCTCAGTTCACCTGTGGCAGTATAGGGATGATCATGCTTCGTTGCCTGATCTCCACCTGTAGAGACCTGATACGCCATCATCTATCTATCGAGAAGCTGAACTGGTCTGGGGTTCATGAAAATATTATACACAATTCCTGAATGGAAGTGTTTCTCCAAAATTGTAGGTACATGTTGAAATCTACATGCTTATGCTCGCTGTTTGTTATACTGTGCACTTCCCAGAGTTCTGAGAAATAAGATGCCATAAGTTGACTGTTTAAGATAGTAAACTCAATAATCACTCACACCAGAAGCAACAAAGATTGTTTGGTCTGGACTTTTGGACCTTTCAGTTTGGTCTGAACCAAAATAGCAGGAGTGAAAGGTGCTGAGATCATGGTGTGGATCAAAGGACCAGATTTTGATCTGGCATGAAGAGGTAGTCTTGGTCCAGATCAACTGAACTCAACCTGTTGAGACTCTTCCACTTTACATTTAATGATCTGAATATTAGGAAGGTGAAGACAAGCAAATATCTCTTCAGATGCACGAGAAGCGAGCCTCTGCCTGTTTTCAAACTGAAGTTATTGCTGGGCAGCCAACACACTCGGAA
The DNA here is from genome assembly GCA_034509495.1 of Acestrorhynchus altus. Taxonomy (NCBI): domain Eukaryota; kingdom Metazoa; phylum Chordata; class Actinopteri; order Characiformes; family Acestrorhynchidae; genus Acestrorhynchus; species Acestrorhynchus altus. The sequence continues at coordinate 22,919,006 of CM067502.1, forward strand.
GAAATCGCCGATGGTTGTCAGATTTTGGGAGGCAGAGTTTGTACGATTGGTCATTATCCTCCAATATTTTATCAGCAGTCAGTCCACAAATTTGTTGTAGGAGGGGTCAGTGCAAATGGAGTAGCCACTCCCATCTTAGTCATTTATACCAGGTTTTCTTATCCAGTGCTATTTAGTTATTAATAAAAGTAAAAATATTATAAAAATAGTAAAATATTTGATTTGGGTTCTCCGTTTAACATCAGAATCTCAATCATTTCTGAATCTTTACTCTTTAAAATGCTCTTTCTAATTGCAATCTTTATTTACGACTGTAATGCTCAGTCGTGGTCCTGGAGAACTACCACGCTGCAGTGTTCAGATCTAGCACACCTGCCCCTGAAGGTCTTCATTACCTGGATCAGGTGTTGCATTACGGTTGAAGGTAGATCACCAAGGCAAGGGTTACACACCCCTGACTTGGGATGAGCTTCTGAGAGTTGGGTTATCAAACTACTCAAACTACTCTTAATACACCACAGGGTGAACTACTCAACTGACAATCTTGGCACCCTACATAGTGTGTGCTGTTTCTGAATAGATCTGTTACCGGATTGGATCAGATTTGTAAATTTTTACTTTTGTCCTGAATGCATCAGTTCTCACTCAGGACTCATTCTAGTCCCAGTAATGGTGGTAGAACAGGGGACAGAAGAATTCCTTTAGAACCGTGGATGGATTATGCAGTATCCATTCCTGTACTTATCCTGCACTTCCTGCTTTCATCGTTTATTACTGTCCTTGGGTATAAACCCTGAAGCCTGAAGAACAGCCTTCTGGTATTTCTCCATGCAGGATCAACTGCAAACAAAAAGTAATTCTGTTTTTTAAGCCATGCAAGTGACGAGTTGAAGCAATCGTATGATGAAATGAACCAATTGGGCAACTCGGCTCGCAGGGCTGGGAGCAGATAGCTTCCACTCTCACAGTGGACCTCTTGATTGGTTCTCTGGCCCATCTTGGGCTCAAAAACTGCTTTCACACAACATACTGGCATCAAATGCACATCCTTCCACAATGGAGATGCAGCCCATGTAGGTTATGATGACAGGATGTAGCCAAGTTCTTTAGTTTGCTGGTAAAACTGCAGTGTGAAATCGAAGCTCACAAGACCAGAAGAATACATTGTAATAAACAAAAGTCTTGGTTTTGGTCTTGGTCATAGTGTGTTCACACCTGAAAGTCCAAAGAGCGCATTTAATGTCTTAAAAGTAGGGGTACAACCTATTCTCTGGACCACTCTTAGGCTTAAAAAAAGAGGAGAAATCCTCCTCTTGAAAATGTCCTCTCACACTGTTATTGTACCAACATCACAAATCTTTCTGAACTGCGAGGTAGTATCATACTCTTCATCAGCTGATTCCTTCAGTTCAGATATCAGTAGGGCGGTCACTAATGACCATCTTTTATCAGTTAGTCCACTAATCTAAAGGTGTTATTTTATTCATATTACTTTTAATTTGTCAACAATAAACTGTATGTCATTTGAGGTAGCTCAGAATAGCAAACGACTCATTTTAAAGCTCAACTGTAGGCTGACGAACACTAAACAGAAGAGGTTTTGACAGAAATAAAGTACGTCGCTGTGGTAAAGGCCAGAGCTCACTGGCCAAGTACTCCAATATAAACACCAAAGAAAGTTAGGGGGTATTGGGAATTGGGTATTTGAAAACTTGGAAATCTACTCTCAACCGAGTCAGACTGGCTGCCCCCATGATTTTTTAACTGCCGCTCTGAATGGTGCCGATAGATGACGAAGATGATGAAGTCGGGAAGGGCCGACCTCATTGCAGGAATTGCGCACTGGTGTGAAGTAAAAACATTCAATATTTAAACTGAAGAGTTTCGAAATCAAAGGTTTGGTTATAAAAAACAAAGTTTAACAATTAAGGAATTTTCACTGTCCTCGATTACGCCAACTAACCATGGCGCGTTCTTGACAGAATGAGTTGGAGCGGTGAACCTTTACAGTAAGGCCACAAGTCCTTGCAAATGCAAGAGAACCCAAGTTCTCCTTGAATCATTCAGAAACCTGACCCATTCAGAGCTGTACAGAGTTCAGCACAGCACCCGAGCCCAGCCAGCCTGTGCACTCTGTTCTATCAGCGCTTAAACTAATTGGCTGGCGAGTGGTAAAGAGAGCCATGGAGATTATAGCGGAGCTTCAGGCCTCATAAAGGCCACAGCAGGACGAAGCCGTGGCTCTGCTGAGCTAAAAACAGCCTCCAGCACTGCTCCACTACTCCAACTCTACTGGGACTCTTCTTACACTATAAAACAGACAGAACATTACTTGCTTGCTCTTTTTCTTGTGCTTTCGTGCGCTCTCTCTCTTTCTGTCTCTCTGTCTCTCTCTGTTTCTGTCTCCCTCCCTCCCTTCACTGGTGTTATTTATAGTGGCAGGGAGGTCTTAGAGACTGGTACGGACAGAAAGAGGTGGATGGGGGGAAAGCCACAGCAGAAGAAAGGAGACCCTTGAACCATCTTCCAATTCTACTAGGTCTTTGCTCATTTTTGAGAGAAATGTACAGTGGGTACAGTGTGAAGGCCATTATGGATTATCCATCAGCTACACTTGGAGAAAATCCGATCTTTCTAATTGCACTCCTGACCAAAATGAAAGTCCAGCTCAGTTTCAGATCGAAGATTGGCGGATTGTCCGATACAGTTTGCCATGTCCAAGATGGACTGGATTCACATGCTTTTAAGAACCCAACTTGGTGCTGGCTGCTCAATCATTGGTAAACAGTGGGTTGTGACCTGGGACCCCTTTTAGAAATTGGATTTGGAAATGGAGACTGAATTCAATTATGACTCCATTAAGCAAAAGAACGTTTGAAAGCCATGCTCCGATTACAGTCTGAAAGTGACCCTGAAGACTGATGTTTTGTTTTGTTTTGTTTTTTTATTCCAAAATATGTAAAAATGTTCACATGATTCTGCCAAAGGCCATGAGAAATGAATGAAGCCTGGTGTTGGTATTCATTTTGATCTTCTGAGGCCTGTAATTGTGGAATGAATGTACAGATGCGCTGTAACATTTCAACTAAATTTCAACTGAAGATGCTGTTTTTGTTTTTTTTCACTTGCTTTCACAATAATCAGCCCTGATACAATCTCGTTTGCTAATTCTCAGAGTTAGAGTTGAGCATATGGAGTCATATTTTCTAAGAAAGTTTTTAAGAAAAACAGTTCGACCTTATTGTGCTTTCTACAACTTGTCAAGAGAGGAGCACATTTAATGGGTATAGATTATTCAGTATAGATAGAGGAGAGACGTCCCCACCAGTAATTTGTCGTTTCCCCCCCCTCCTATAAATACTTTTGACACTTTTGGGGAAATAAGTGTCTCAAACTACAAATATGTCCCACAAAATGGGCCTACACGTCTGAATTTTAAGAGACTGGGATCGGCGGCAGAATAACCTAATGGGACATTCCTGCTTCTTATGACTTTTCCATTTCTTTGTCATCTTGTCTGCTAGGCGGCGAATTAATGACTAAGCCTGGGAAAGTGCTGAGATCTTGCTTTGCTGTGTAAATTCAAGACACTTCATGCACTGCTAGCAAAAGGCAGTATCCCTGAGATGACATCAGTAACAGTGTGATTCGCTGTTGGGCATATACTTGCAAAAAAATGCTGGAGTGGAGAAAAATCAGATGAGGTGGAAAAAAAAAAAAAGAAATTTGATTCAGTCGTGTAACAAATCCAGCCAGAAACAGCGTCCATACACTCAAACTGTGTGATGTCACATTAGCTGTGTTTTTACTGTACTTTTATTCATCAAAAGATAAAAAAAAGATTTATAGAGACAGTCACATGCCGGATATTATTTTCAGGAGATCTTGGGTTTCTCACATTTTTCTTCACTGTAAAAATGTAAAAAATATTGTTTATATTGTGTTTAAAGTTTTGAAATAATGTTCTGTTTCAGTCTTGAGGATACGCCGTTTCTGCTCCCTCACACTGCTCTGCCCCCTGCTCTTGTCTCCTCCTCTACTCTGCTCCCTTCTGCCCCCATTTGCGCTCTCACGTGTACACACTATAGATCGGAATGATCAAATTTCAACGTTTAAATATAGTTAAAAATACAGAAGAAGGATTACAAGGTGTGTCCTAAACGTATATTTCACGTCATATATCGTGGATATGAGTTTCCAGCCCGACTTTGATACATTCATGGTTGCTTTATCAGGCAGGTATTAAAAGAAATTAAAAATGGCATCGTAAAGCGTAGTCAAATGGCATCACGGTGCTTCAAACTCATGACGATGTGATTCCATTACTCTGTCTGATGTACATTAGTTTAGGACTCTGTACAAAACTATCCTTGTTGACCAAGTTAAACCTTTGGCCTTCTGCTCTGTGTTTGCAAAACAAGTCTGACTCGATCATTTCGGAGTCTCCTGATGGTGGATAATATGCTAATATGAGACATGCTTGGTCATAAGATCCAGAGCTTTGGTCTAATTGTCTTCCCTCTCCTCAGCCGTAACCTTTGAACGGCAGCCGAAAGGCTGATGCTCAGCTAAGTGTGTGTGTGTTAATGGAAGCTGGAGTGAAATGAGTTCTGAAAAGTAGTTAACACCACTATAGGACGGCACGGTGTTGTTTAGGCTTCGTTATCGCAGTGTGTGCATATGCAATATTCATGATGTGCAGCATCTTGTAGAAGAGAGAGGACAGGCTTCACTCCGTCTTCTTTCCTGAGAGAGTTTTGGACAACACTCGAATAATCTTGCTTCCTCGTGTGCTGGTGATGCGCCAACCAACACCATTGTATTGACAAAGACCGTGTGCATCACACCCACTTAGAGACATCAGCATACTACAGATCCGAAATAATTTTGGAGAAAACACATGCATCCACTGTATCAGAATGCCATGAATGAAGACTTCGCTCTCTCTTCTCTCTGTGTTCTTTAGTTTTTTCTTTTTTCTTTCCAAACTAATCTGTTTTCCATCTGTTGGTGTGTTTTATATGTATATAATTTGATGCATGTGTTTTCTTCTTAAACATAGTTATATTGGATCCGTATTGTGGTCTGTCTGAGACATGATGACATTTTCTTTGTCTGTCTAATGGTGTTGGTTGGCGTACCACAAGCATGCTGATGACCCCCGAGAGCCGGACAGTTTTGTGTTTTTATCTGCGAGTACAATAATCGCATTGTCACTGATTAGATGAGTGCTGTTTGAGACTCATTTCCTGTGCAATATTTTGTGTAATGCAAAATTTATAGTCTTTCAACCTTTTGCCTATTAATATAAGGAATATTGACACTGTTGTAGGGTTATCAGTCAGCTTGTGTACAGCTTTCATGGAAATATAAAAAAGAAAAAATGTTATTTTTCTCGGTCTATTTTTCCATTGATTTTAAAATACACTATATCTCTGAAATTCTTTTGGAAAATGTGATAATTTTGATGATACTTAAATGCTTTACAAATAAATATTCTTTATTATTTTTTTGTACGCATCAGTATTATCTCGTCTTAGGACTTTTATTCTGAAATTTGAACACTGTCTGCAAAGAGAGTGCAACCAGCCCCCTCCTTGTTTTCCTCTGTAACCCAATATGTGGATCAGTGTCATCAGCCCCGCCCCCTCTCGCTGATCAGTCCGAGCCTGTATGCAGTGCGAACGCATACTCTCACAATGACGAGACCACTGTGGTTATCTTTTCTTCCTGATGTATGAAGCGTAGAAAAAACGGCAGATAACTGCCTGCAAAGTGCGGATCTGTTTCCAGGAGTTAAATCGGTGATACTGGTGCTTGACAGCTGTTACCATTTGCTGCACATTTTTCTATATTGTGCTGCATTAATTATCCCATGTTCCATATGAGCTAACCTGCCTCTGCCAGGCAGTGCCTGTTTTTCCACCAGTCAAATGTCTTGATGGGATTTCATGCTTTTAAGCTTCTTACTGGTACCAGCTTACCATATTACCATATTACATGTAAGGAAAGCTCAGTTATCGGTATTTCACAGTCCCTCCACTTGTTCTCTCGTGGCGTGTCAGGTGACTGCTGCCACATAGGCGGGTCACACTGATGAGTCAACCTGCTTTCACAATGCAGCGTTGTTGGAATGTCAACATTTAAACCACTTCTACTTTGACACTCCCAAATGCAAAGCTAACAAAGAGGCGGGCCATAACCAAACAGCAGATACGGCGCTTTATCTGTAACCTGCTGTACCGAACACCCGCAGAGTGCCTCTGGGAAGCCTTTGACCCAGAATATGACTCGGGATATCCAGAGTGATCCATTCAGTGGAGTGTTATTACTATAATGTCACTTCATCTTCTGCTTTAGAATAGATCACACTTTTCGTCCACCATTGTCTCAGTATGCTTTACATTAGTGTGTACCCGCAGTTGTCAGGTCATAGCGGCCCGGGGTTGGGGACCACTGCCCTAGATCACTTCTTCAAAAAAATAGTTGCACCCTATAGGAAGTGTGGGATCACAGTGCTATTGGGAAGGAAGATAAGCTTAGCAGGAACAATCAATGGTTTAAAATTTGGACTGATATGATATTTATTGATCCATCCCATGCAGCTTGAATGTTCCCCTTCAGTTCCTGCAGATGGTGCGGTAGGGGTGGAGTGTTGATGGTGCGTCCAATAGCATCCCACACATTTTCAGCCAGGGATAGGTCTGGAGATGTGACTGACCACAGCATAGTATCTGTGTCTTCAAGGTGACCACTTGAAATGGATGAGCATAGCGCACCAGTGTGGGTGTGTGTGTATGTGTGGGTGTGTGTGTGTTCAGAAGAGGAAGGTCCACTGATTGTAGGACTGCATTACTGAAACTTGGGGATGTAAATGTGCCTGTAAAGAAGACCGAAGTGATCTGACCTCATATGAAATTGCATCTGATACCGTGACACTAGACCTTTTGGGCATTTGACAACAAACCGTTGATCTTGGTGCCTCTACATGGTTTCTTTGGTCGTCTCCACCAAGAAAAAAGTGGGTCTTGTCACTAGAGACGACCTGCTGCCATTCTGAGTGACTCCATGATGGTCTGGCACGGCATCATTGCAGTCGTCTATTGTAACCATTTGATTTTTCAGGGACGAGATGATGTTATTATTGTTATATTGCTCTATTAAAAAGAAGTAGCTTGTAGCTTTAGATTGTTACAAGCACTGCTTTTCTAGACACCAGCTTCTTCAGCATTTCGCCTTCAATAAAGCACGTCAGTGGAGAGTTTGTCCATCTTTTGCTGCATTAACATTTTGTTCCTCTGGGAAGGCTTTACATTAGAGGCTCACAATGCTGTGCTATTTTGATTGCATTTAGCCACAGGAGCTTTAGAAAGGTTAAGTGCTGCTGTTGGATGATTGGTTCTGCCACTCCAGCTCATCCCAAGGGTATAGGATGGAGTTCCATCACTAGAGAGATCCATTACTTTTGCTCCACAGTTCAGCGCTGCCTCTTTATACCCCTGCAGCCAGTGTGCACAGTGGGACATTGTGGTCCCATTATATTGCAGATGCTTTGCAATGGAAAATATGTCAATGTGTGTATATATGGATGTAAATCAGATGGTGTGTTTGCCCGTCCTACAGAAAGTATTGAGAGGGTGTTCAGTGAGATGTAGTGAAGGTATAATACCTACAGTACAAGTTAAAAAACACCCAATGTGGGTTCTGAAACTTTTGACCATTAGTGAACATGTATTATGGAGCGGCATGTTGTTAATCAAGAGAACACATCAGAGCATGATGGCTGTCTGCAGTTGAATTCTTTTACTGGTTTATAATCAACCACCACATTAGGACCACCTCCTTGTTTCTACACTCACTGTTCATTTTTATCAGCTGCACTTAAGACACAGGAGCACGCTGTAGTTCTGTAATTAGACCGCTGTCCACTTGTTTGTGTTGCATACCTTGTTAGCCTTCTTTCACCTTGTTCTTCAATGTTCAGGACCACAGAGCAGGTCCTAGGTTGGTGGTGGGTCATTCTCAGCACTGCAGTGACACTGACCTAGTACAAGTAGTGGGTGAGTGGAGGAGATGCTGATATCTGGCCCCTTAATCGCCCGTCTGACCAGTCAGCGCATATCAAACGACTCTGGGTATAATCTAGTAGTGTATACTGGTCAGCGACTCGGTCTGATCAGGCACGAAAAGTAAATACAGGACTTGGTGAAGAAAGATGGATGGGTTCACTTTTCATTTTACGTTCCACCTTTAAATGATCTCACTAAACGATCCGGCTACATTCGGGTGCCAGTATGTGTCTGATACAGCAGCACCATTTAAGGTGGAATGGAAGTTCGTTCATTGCGCCCATGTCTCCTCATGCAGAGGATAACCTCCAGTATGTGCTGCTTATTTCCCACCAATATCTCATGGGTGTTTTTGTGATAGTCCTCTAAGTAATGTCGCATAGTATTTATTTCGGTATTTGATTTGCTCTAACTACAAGTTCAGGTCATTTAGCCATAAACTCAGTCTGGAAGTGTCAGATACCCAGTCTTTAATAATCTGCTCTGACTTTAAAAGTCGCGTAAGGTATCCAAGGCTTTAACCAACCCCACCCCGAAATCCCCCCCAATTGAGTCTCATTGGCTCCGGAGATGGTGTGACTGTTAGCAACTCCAGACTAAATAAAGGCACATTTGAACATTACACCTGTTTTTGAAGAGCTCGGAATGGAAGCACAGACCTGATTTGGCATAAAATTGTGATTTCACAGTGGAGATGTGATTATCTAATCCAATATTCATGGTCAGTTGTGATGCGTTAAAGAACAACAGGCTCAGTATCCTTAAGTTGAAAGTGCCCTGTTTTCCGCTGAAAGACTGGGCTGTGTTTTACATCACCATCTCGCATAGTGTTGGGTCTGCTGTGGTCACGTTCTGAAGCCCAGTTGGGATCAGGGAGCTCTGCAACTGGAATTTTCATACTAATCCACTTTACTGGATTTCAGACTAAATTTAAAGGGCCCATTTTATCCACTGTTGAAAGAGGTAGTGTACTTCTGTATATGGAAACTAATCTGTAAACACAATCAGCGTTTTTAAAGAACATTTGCACTCCTTCCAGCATTCAGCCTAAAGCACTTCACAGATTCATGCAGATGTTCCAGGGAGGGTTTCAATCCTGATTTCTGATTGAGCCACAGTACATGACCATTATTGTGGCTTTAGCTCGTACAGCCTGAGATCTGCATTGTGGGACGAATTATTAGTGAGTAATATTCCAGCTCGGAAAAACGGCAAAATTAACTCCTTTGTGACTGAATTAAATCCCAGTTTAAAAGTTAAAGGAGCTTCCAGTGCATGTTTACTGCTCTGTTCATGTGTACATGCTCAACCTGCATGCAGACTCTGACTGATCAGTGAGAGCGGCGGGCCCAATGACCACTGACCAATATTGGGTTATAGAGGAAAATGAGAAGGGAGGCAGTGTATGCTCTTTCTTTGCTCACACTGTGTTCAAATTTCAGAATAAAAGTCCTGAGACTGGTTCTTTTTATGAATATTTTGTCAGTCTTGATTATTACAAACAATTCATCAAAGTTCTTCAATTTTCAGCTCATAAAAACTGGATGTTCAACAAGGTTTCTGTTCTTTTTTGAGATTTTAGTCTTTATAAACAAAAACACATTGCAGAGGCAAGTATAAAAAGTTCATTCAAATTCATCCAAATATTTAAATCCTCAAATGCAGACATTTGATTAGCCTAGGATCTCCTATATTTGGTGAGTGACAGTATGTCAAACTACAAAAAATATCGTGTGTGTGTGTGTGTGTGTGTGTGTGTGTGTGTGTGTGTGTGTGTGTGTGTGTGTGTGTGTGTGTGTGTAATGCAAGACAGAGTTGTCGTACTGGAAGTGGTGCCATTTTTGGCACCAAGGTTTGGAACTGTCACTCAATCCAAACCTTGTGCCACACAGACAGAGGACAGACACACTCTGATCAGCCATAACATTACTTCTTCATCTACAATGGCATCTCTCAAGGAGTGGGATGTTCATATTGGGCAGCAAGGGAACAGTCCATTCTTGAAGGTGATGTTAAAAGCAGAAAAATGGACAAGCGTAAAGATCTGAGCCCCTTTGAGAAGAACCAAATTGTAGCTAGACCAATGTTTCTCAAACCTGGTCCTGGAGGCACCCTTGCCATTGATGAGTTTAATGGATGTCCCACACAACTTACAGGACTTGAAATCTGCTGTTCATATCGGTCTGGACTAATCTGTACCGTACAAATGCTCTCCTTGCTTAGAGTAAAGATAAGCGACACTTTTTAAAACTCTCCCTTTCTCTCTCTACAGGTCCATTCACAGATGTCGTCACAGCCAACCTGAAGCTGACGAACCCGTCAGACAAGAAAGTATGTTTCAAAGTGAAGACCACAGCACCCCGCAGGTACTGCGTACGGCCCAACAGTGGCACTATCGACCCGGGCGCCTCTCTCACTATCTCAGGTGAGCTGTACTTCCCACCAGCAGTTAGTTTTGCTAACATTCACACCCGGCCAAGGCAGCTTGACGTGCTAACACGGCTTCACCTCTAAAGCCTGTTCTCAGATTCTAGTCTGCATTTTTAATGCGTAATGAATAACATAAGAAAAGCATCTAGTGAAACAGTATCTGAGAACAGACCACAGTTCTTTCCTCATCGGTTACCACAGTCTATTAAACGTAGTGTAATATTAGTTATTGTTTATAGATGCCCATTAAAAATACTCAACAAATAGTTGCACCCAGAAGGAATCGACCGACTACACATCTGAATTCTGAGTCACTCAGTTCGATTGGTGGTCTCCATCAAGACAAAAGTGGGCCATTCTGTGTGTTGGTCAGCACAAAGATCAATAATTTGTTGCCAGATGTCCAGAAGGTCTGGTGTCATGGTGTGGGGTGCACTTTCCTACAATGCAAGAGCACCTTTGGTCTTCATTACAGGCACTTTGTAGTCCAACGTAACATTAATGAGGTGACTGCAACCAGTGGTCTTACTTTTCTGAACACTGCGGTGCACTATTCCAACAGGACAGCGATCATCCGTGTACTGTTGCCGTCTCAAGAGCTCAACATTGTTTATGCTGTGTCCAGTCGCATCTCCAGACCTGTCCCTGATTGAGGATATTGGATGTGGGATGGATCATCACTGGACACCATTAGAAACAAACGTGTGCTGATACATCTGGCATAACGTGTGTGTTTTTTGTGTGTGTGTATATGTTGCGTTATACCCAACGCCGTACTGAGACACTACATCTATATGTGTAGATTAATACCCATATCGCCCATATCTGTCTACATTTTGAATAAATTGTTGTTCCCAGTGACCTTTGTCTTCTTTCCCAATAGCACTGCAAGCACTGCAGTCCCACACTTCCTTTTGGAGATATATATATATATATATATATATATATATATATATATATATATATATATATATATATATATATATATATATATATATATATATATAAATATATATATATATATATGTGTGTGTGTGTGTATGTGTTTTTTTTAAATATATATATATATATATCTCCAAACAAATATGTGAGCATGTGAGCACACGAGGGAGAGACTTGAGCACTTTGCAGAGAATAGCTTCTCAGAAAATGCAGCCCTATTTTGGTTTGTTCATTTGGAGCACAAATATGGCACAGCTGAGGAAAAAAGTCCCATTTTTGGTGTAGTGACGGTCTCAGCTGTCTTATTTCTCGAGCATGAGTTAACAGAAGGGTGGATTGTGTAGCTGCTGTGCTTTAGTGTTGTTCAAAGCAGGCGTCTAATTCAGTACATCCCACAGAACTCATTTCAATGACCCTACCTTAATGAATTTCCTTCACTGAAATCAGGTTTAGGATGAGCTTCTCGCACATACTCGGGGGGGGGTTTTGAGTGCAGAAGTTTTATGTTGAAACATTGTGATATATTTGAAATGAAGCTAAACCCTTAAAACTATGATTATTCAACACCTTGTCCTTGGTTGTATTTGAATGTGTGTTTCTCTGAGAGTTAGATCACTTAATTATGATGAAGATCATGAGATTAGGCTGAAAATAATTTGTTTCTTTGTCTTGCAGTTATGCTACAGCCATTTGACTATGATCCCAATGAGAAAAGTAAACACAAATTCATGGTCCAGACCATCTTTGCACCGGTGACCATCACAGACACAGAGGCCATGGTAAGAGACAGTCCAGTACATTCAAGCATGAAAGTGAAACAGAAACTTTCTCAGCAATGCAGTCCACTCAGCCCTGAAGTCTTATCTGGCGAAGTCCTTCTATCATTTTCCTCCTGCTTGTTGGAATTTTTGACATTGGTTGGTCCTCTTTGTTCCAGGCATAGAGGGCAGCAAAGGCATGTTTGTCAGAAGAAACTGACTCCATTCAGGGTTAAACATTTGTAAAAAGTGTTGAATCCCAATCTAATATATTAAGTTTCTGCATTAAAGTGATAAATGAAGAGTTTTTGCTCCTGTATTTTACATATTTTATTTACGTATATTTACATATATATTATTTACACATATTTTATTTATACACACAGTATTGTTTGTTTTGTGTGTGTGCGTGGCCTTTTCTTCACCTCATAAAATGAAAACGTTGTGAAAAAGTTCATTCATAATTTGTACAAATTCATTACAGGTATTTTTACTTTTGGGGTTTTATCATTTTGATCAGGGTAGCGTAGTAAAATCCAGAAGTGTACATTATTACAATATGTAAATTCAGTTACAAATGAGTATCTCAATTTAAATCTTGGAAAACTTGAAATATGTCACTTTAAATGTAATGAATATAAAATGACATTTTTGAATGACTATAGACAAAAACTTGCTTTAATATTTGATTTTACAAGAATATACAGATTGAATTCTGCTTTTGTGTTGAATGAATTGTGCGCGCGTTTGTGTGTGTGCGCGCGTTTGTGTGTGTGTGTGTGCACATTTGATGTTGAGAATCTACCTGATTGATGATTTCACAGTAATGGTGTTAATGTGAAAACTGCTCAAAACAGTGTTGGTACTGTCCTCTATTAATGTACTTTAAAATTAGTGCAGAATATAAACTGTTTCATCATCTGGCATATATTAAAGCTACATAAAGTTAGCAAAGAAAAACCATTAAGAGGCCTAAACTGCTTCAAACTTAGGATATTAAAAGATCTTCAGGATACACATTCTCGACAATATTTTCATGTGCAGACACAATGGTTTAGTAGTGGCTGATTCATAAACAATACTGAATTATACTCTTGTAACAAAAATTGCTGTTTTTAAGCACTGTCAGGTCAGTGTTTAAGCAATGATTATCTCCACGATATGCTGTGAGAGGTATATCATGCATCAATAACAATATCACAATACGATAAAAGTCATATTGCCCACCCCAAGTTGCCGTACGTTTCCTCACATTGACATTTTGGTTTATTTGTAAATACATGCTATTTCTGTGACTGTTGGACTGTGTGTGTGTGTGTGTGTGTGTGTGTGTGTGTGTGTGTGTGTGTGTGTGTGTGTGTGTGTGTGTGTGTGTGTGAGCGTGCGTGCACAGGCATGTGTGTGTTTGTGTGGGATAAGGCTCCAGCTGCTAGTCGTTTAGGCTGATGAATCGCATGCCTATTTTTCATCCCCACAGTGGAAAGACGCGAAACCCGATGAGCTCATGGATTCCAAACTCAGATGCGTGTTTGAGCTGCCTCCTGAAAACGATAAAATGGTGAGTACAGAAGATGACACAGATGCTGGGAAGACAGGATGGATGGCAGAAAAGGAGGAAGGCTGAATGAGGGATGAATGGGTAGAGAGCATGTTGGCAGTAGATATAAAATAGATGGACACTAGAATCAACTTTTTTAAAAAATTGGAAGCTCTAGATGAATATACTGTAATTGTGTATATTACTCCACTCTTTGCACAGTAGCCTTACTAGGGTCTTGGATGCCCCAGAGCAAGGATCTTTGTGGTCATGCAAAATCCTTGTCCATTTTTGCTGTTTTTTTTTTCGTGATTTTTCATGAAGTGAAAAGAAAACGATACATAGTTTTCAAAATGTTTAAAAAATATGGAAAGTGTGGCATGCATTTGTATTCAGCCCCCCTGGAGTCAGTCGCTGCAGTCACAGCTGGAAGTCTTTTGTGGTATGTCTGTACCAGCTTTGTACATCTAGAGGCTGAAATTTCTGCCCATTCTTATTCGCATAAGAGCTCAAGCTCAGTCAGATTGGATGGAGAGCGTCTGTCAACAGCAGCTTTCTCTGGCTGCAGATTCCCCATAGAATTTAGGTCTGGTCTTTGACTGGGCCATTCTAACACATGAATATGCTTTGATCTTGCTTGTCCCCTTTATTTAGCATCATCCCATCAACTCTGACCAGCTTCCCTGTCCCTGCTGAAGAAAAACATCCCCACAGCACCAAGCTGCCACCACCATGTTTCACGTTGGGGATGGTGTGTTCAGGATGATGTACAGTGTTACTTTTCTGCCACGTGGTATTTTGCCTTTAGGCTAAAAAGTTCTGGTCATCTGACCAGAACACCTTCGCAGCATTTGCTGTGTCCCCTATATGGTGTGTGGCAAACTGCAAATGGGACTGCTGATGGCTTGCTTTCGAAAAAGGCTTTGTGGAGTAATAGTTTTCCTGTGGACAGATTCTCCCACCAGAACTGTGACCCTGGGCTTCTTTTGCTGCTTATAATTAGTGCCCTTATTGTCTGGGCTCTCAGTTCAGGTGGACGGCCATGTCTTGTTAGGTTTGCATTTGTGCCATACTCCTTCCGTTTTCAGATACTGGAACAGGCCATGAGATGTTCATAACTTTCTTTTTTTGAATAATAATCTAACCCTGCTGTACATCCTCCACAGCTTTACCCCTGGTGTGTTTAATGGTTTCAACCTCTGAGTCCATCACAGAACAGCTGTAGTTATACTAAGAATAAAGTACATGCAGGTGGACTCTATTACTAATTAGGTGACTTCTGAAGGCAATTAGTCACACTGGATTTTATTTCGGAGTATCAGAGTAAATGGTGCTGAATATGAAAGCATGCCACACTAAATGAAAGTGAAACTTTTTTTTTTTTCCCTCAGTTCACAAAAACTTACTTAACCTCCTAAGACCCGAACTCTTGTATAGCATGCATTTCTTTTATTTCTCTTTGCTATTTGGGCTAATTGGCACCTGATTAGTGTAAAAACAAAGAATTAGCTTTTTACATGATGTAGTTTCTGAGAAAATGATGTCGACATGTGAGGACTTTAGTTTTATATTTCATATAAATATATCATAGAACACAGTGAAGTCTCAATTAGTGATGATGTGCAAAACATTTATTTTGTGGCTCAACATAGCAGCATTTTTTTCCCCTTGGACTAACACATCTGGGTCATCCTGTCCTGAAAAGTCAGAGCTGTCATTGGCATGCTGAGCCAAGAAGGTCATGGCCACTTCCGTTCGAAATTCAAAGAACTGCATGATGTTCTTCTGTGGCATGCCACATAGAGTCAGGTCTTTGTGTGGACGCCACACATGTGGACGCCAGGTCCTAGGAGGTTAAGGCACTGTATATCAAAATAACGCTCCAAAATGCTGTTGAACAATCCTTTTACATCGACTTCCATTGAAAGTCCTGTAAAGTTGGTATTTTGGAGATACAAAGTTTTTTTTGTCCTCCAGCACCAGTATATTATTTATTGTAGATGGCTATGAATTATGGATTTAACATTGCATAAGTATTGATTTAACAGGTTTTCTGGGGTAGTTTTGCCACTAGATGTACCCATATACACACTGCCTATTAAATCCTTCTCTCCTCTATGCCCTTCTATCTCAATCCCAGCCCCTGCCTGGCTCAGCCCTGGGAACCCCTGCGCCTGTGGGCCAGCCCATGTTCTTGATGCAGGATGCTGGCTGGGCATCTCGTCTGGTTGGCTGCTTCTCAGCCACCCCCACTCTGAATAGGAGCGAGTTTTGCACCCCTCTGTTATCTCGCCCCCCAATCCCCCCTGCTCCCTGCAGCCTTAGAAATGCAAGTGACCTACAGGCCCCCTGGACTGCACCCAGTTCGGAGGTCAAAATGAAGAGAGTTCAGGTGTGTGAGGGTCAGAGAGGCAGGCAGCGAGCAAGACCAGAGCAGGCACTGATCTACTGGGTAGGTCAACGGACAGTGGAGGTATGACTTGAGTTGAGGAAGAGTAGGGAAAGCTCCTGTTGAGGTCAGTCATTGTTGTACAGGTCCAATTTGTTTTCCTCGCAAATGTCACAGGCTGAGGTATGAGGTTGCTGAAGAGTAGAAAGATGAACTTTACCCCCAATCCTTCTAGTTTTGTTGACATTAAGTTCACTGAGTAAAGTGGTACAAAGACAAGTGGCCTCAAATGGTACAAAGGTGTGTTTAGAGATCAAGTCATTTGGGGACCAACTTCAAGAAAACTGATGCAAACAATCTACAAACCTTTTCTGTATAAAAGCAGTGCTGGAACAGTCTGGTATCTCATTCTTCTACCCCAGTATTGACACAACACTGCTGGTCAGACTGCTGTTTTAATAACTAGGAAAAGACTCTCAGAGCTGGAGTGGTTGACGCAGGAAGAGGTCTTCTTTTTCACTGGTCTCGTTTGAAAATGGGCAAGAAAAGTAAGCTTGGACTATGTAGCGCTGACTTGGCTACAGCTTCTACTGTTCTTCCACACTTTTTTTAAACTCCTGTTTGTTACTGTCATGTCAGAACAGTCTTCGTCATCCCTGCAGACGGCTGACATTAAACTGCCACTGAGGCTTTCCTCGCTAACCCTTGTGCAGATCTTCCACTTTCCCTGATGTGGTAAAGACTTGGTCTCTCCGAGATGACATTTAGTTTCTGGCGACAATAGCCATCATCTGCGTCTTCTGGATTTCGTCTTTGCCCCACACTGATGAATAGTGCTTAATAGTGCCATTTCCCCCCCAAACCAGTCCCGTCTCAAGTGTTTTCAAGATGCTGTATTCCTCGTTTTTGAGTGGTTAAGAACTCCACGATGAAACGAGTCTTAAATGATGGCGTCTCCATGTTTTTGTGGTGTTGGACCACACGCCTAATATTGTGGTTTTGATGTCAATCGCAGAATGACGTGGATGCAGTCAGCAAGGCTGCGCCCATGCTCAACTCCTCCAAGATGGATGGGCTGGTGGCAGCCAAGCCGGCCAGCACCGCACTTGATGACACCGAGATGAAGAAGGTCTTTGAAGAGTGCAAGAGGCTGCAGACGGAAGTGGGCAAGCTGCAGGAGGAGAACAGGCAGCTGAAGGTAATGGTGCAGCCTGAGAATAGTTAGCAATATATCTTTTTTTATTCATACCATCATGATTTAATAAATCATATTTCCTAGTTGATACAGCTGTTTGAAATACCAGGCAGTGGTTAAAATGTCCATCCCCTGGCTGGTTTATGAGAAGCCTGACTGATGCATATGAATAGCCCATGGAGATGTGGATATACTGGAAAATCAGAGCTGTTTTGGTATTGTTTATGGTACTGTACCGACCGTACAGTCTTCTGTTCACAAAGAACCTGGCCAGCAGCACTGTTTGACAGGCTTAGTGCACTGTGAAATTGGCATTTGAAGGTTTGTGAAATGGAGCCCCTCAAACATCATATTTCTGGTATGTTTGTTTGGCACGAAGGCATCGATTCATACGATGAGCATGCCTACAGCTCCAGACTTTCAGATGAGGTTTAAAAGTCACTGTTTGGTTTATGAAATGTTGAGAATTCTGGAAGGTTAACAATCTGCATATTTTAATTCAAATGGAAATAGACATTTGGACATGTCCTTAATGGAGGATGCTGGCTCAGACTGGGCATCTCGACTGTTAATAAGAGCGAGTTTTGCACCCCTCTGTTATCTGGCCCCCCTTCTGGGGGTGGCTTATTTTAATTCATTTGTAAATAGACATTTGGAGTTGTTGAAACCCCTGATTGTTCACAGTAGTGGTGATGTCTGAAGAGTTTCATACCTCTAAAGGCTAAACTGCCAAATGTTATTATATGAAAGGACTCTGAGTACATTGTCCGCAGAGATAGTTTTAAGGTGGAGAAGTACCTGCAGGGTGTAGTAAAGCATTATGGATGGATTATAGACCTCAGTGGGTATTTGTATCAGACCAGTGTCATCCTATGAGATAGTATATCTGATCAATCTGAACTACTTAACGTGGAACACCACCTCTTATACAGATTGTGCTCCATCTGTTTCTCTGAATACTTCGTTAGCCATCACCCCGATCTTCAATGGTCAGGACTTTCAGGACCACCAGAGGACAGATATTGTTTGGGTAGTGGGTCATTCTCAGCACTAAACCCCTCAGTGTCTCTGCTGGAGTGAGCTCATTCCACCGACCAGAAATATCCAGCCAACAGTGTCCTGTGGGCAGCGATGAAGGGTGACTACAGGGTGACCAGCACACATCGCTGAAACAGATGAGCTTCTCACTCTGAGTTGATATCTACAAGGTGCAGTGCTGCTGGGGTGTTTAAACACTGCGTCCACTCTGACAACCACGTCAGTGTCACTGCAGTGCTGAGAGTGACCCACCACCCAAATGATACCTGCTCTGTTTGCAGAGAAACGGATTGAGTACGCATCCCCTGCATGTTTTAATTCTTTCCCTGCTCACAACTAATCTGCCCACATGCTGCCAGGACCAGGTTTGAGAAACCGTGTCATTTTCCTCAATCAGTAAATCAGTACGTGTAATATTTTTGGTTCTACTTTAAGAAAATGTGATGTTTTACTGACGCAAAAGTATAAATTCTAGACTTCACAAGCTTTCAAGCATCCCTGTAGTCGGGGAGGTGAGGACCAATCTATCCAATGGTCGCATTGAGAGATTTAAATGTACTAAGATAATATTTAAGGTGGGGTTAATACATGATAAACAGATACAGAAGGGAACAGTGGAAGTTTGGGAGTTCTAGAAAGAGGGGGCGGGGACAGCAAGAAGCCCCTCATTTGAGATGAAACAGTAGGTGCGAGGCCGTTCAGGATTGAAAATCAGAATAATTCTGTCCCACACACTGAGGCTAAGATTAATTCCATCAACCCTGTTTGTTTCGCTCTTGGCAGGACGACGGCTTGAGATTGAGGAAGGCTCAGCGGCCTGAGCACATAGCCTCCAACTCCAGCTCTCTGATCGGACGAGAAGTGACCGCCAGCTCCCTGCCCTCGCTCCTGGTAGTCATAGCAGCCATCTTCATCGGATTCTTCCTCGGCAAATTCATCCTGTAGATGGATCGGGTTGGGGGGGAAGTCTTAACATGTCTGCCTGCCTGTCAACCGGATCCAGAGAGAAAAAGAGAGCGCAAGAGAAAGAGAGAAATCAAATGGCCTGGATGAAAGGAGGATGTCTTTCTGTTGACTTTGCCATATCATTGGTAGTTGGGCCAGCGGCAGCACGCACATCTTCGTGGCATCATAGCGTGGGCCTCACCTTCTTCAGCCACATACACACGGTTAGTCCAGCGAGAGAGAGAGAGGGGGGGGAAAGAGAGATGATGGAGGGAGAGAGAAGAAAAGTTTGGGACGAGCGCAAGGCAGGTTCGCTTCTCTCTCTCTCTCCGTTTCTGCTTTCATTTTTTCTTTGTGCGACGATCAGAAGGATAGATCTACACAGCAGTTTATTAAGCGAGTGGTGCTGGAGTGCAAGAGTAGTAGAGGGAGAGAGAGAGAGAGAGATAGACAGAGATGCACCATCACGAGAGAAGACTGTAATCCCAGACATTCTGAACATAAATGTGTAATGTAAATGTATTTGATCGAGCCTCCGCACTCCTCACTCTCTCTTTCTCGTTCTATTAAGAGTTCAATGGAATGTTAGGTGTCTTGTAAATGTAATTTTAATCCTTTTTAAGAAAAGGAGAAAAAACAAACTTCCATCAAAACAGAAGAAACAAACCTTGTGACCCTTTTTGCTGGGTGGCCTCGGAAAAAAGGAAAACGTGGCGGATATTTCTACCCTTCGCTGCCTCTCCATGTCAACAGTTGGGCTGGGAACAAAGATGCCTCCTTTTGTACATTTTGTCTTTTTTTCCTGTCCCTGATACCAATGCAGACTTTTATTACTGTTATCTTATTATTATTATTATTATTATTAATAATATAATTAATGTTCTTTATTTTCCCTCAGTACAAAGCATTTATCCCTACTTGAGGCAAACGTTGACTGAAGTTCGAGTCTACACCTCTCCTGTTCTGTCCCATGCTATCCAACATTGAAGAAATAAATAATAAAAAAGAGGAAAAAAACAAAAGTCAATTTGTACAGCTGTCTTTTATCCTGTTATGTGTGATCCACAACCCCTTCCCTCCCACCACAACCCCCCACCCCCTTCCCGCCCACCACACACACACATGCAGACCATTGTATTAGTGTTGTGTCTCTGGACTGTGGTGTAAAACCTCAAGGCGCCGCTGTTGAATTTTGCTCTAGAAGAGCCTGCATTGTTGAATGATGACAAAAAGAAAGCCAATATGGTTTGGAACTGTAATATTAGAAATTGGGATACTCTTGAGAAAATGTTCGTAAATGTACTGGATTTAAAAGCAAATGTCCTGACGGTGTGAATTCACTGTAAGGAGTTAAGTGAAGTCATGCCGGCTGTGTTCACACATTAGAAAAAATGGCCCAATTCCAAATTTCCAAAATCCAATCTTTATGATGCGACAGCTCACGCTAACAAACGGACGCGTGTGTGCAGAAGGACCCCTGCCAGAATCTCAGGAGCTGTCGAGGAGTTCCACTGGTGACAGCTGGGCTTATCATCGAGTGTTGGAGTCCACTGAAAAATGAGCGTGATGAGATTTCTAAAATGGCCGAATGAATGAGTGTCAAATTAAGAGCTTTAAACTAAAATTGAAACAAACCAAGAATGCAAACCAAACAAGTGGGCGTTGCCAAATAATGTGCCCTTTTTACAGCGAACGCCAGCACATTCTCGACAATGAGCCCAGCTGTCGCCAGTGGAACTCCTAATCATCTGAGATAGTGGAGAAGTTCTAGGAGCTGACAAAATCTCATCTTTTGATGACCACGCTAATAAACTTAAGACACGTGCAATAGGACTGCTCCCAGAATTACTCCAGTAATTCAGGAGCTATTGAGGAGGGTGGTGACCGCAGGTCTTATCAAGAATGTGTTTGAGTTCCCTGTAAAAAGGGCACTTTAGGTCACTTCTTTGATTTGAGTTTTTGTGTTTTAGATCTTTCATCAGACACATTTGTTGCTGTATGTACCTTCTGAGACAGAACACCCCTGTTACTTTGCTGTCCCAGCACTGAAAACCTCCCTCACGGTTATTCCATTTTTCTTCCCAGGGTGCATTTATGATGAATGTGGAGCTGGATTAGTGTAAAAGTCAGTTCTGCTCTGGCGGTTCAGACCCAAATGTGCAAATTGGGATTGGATTTGGTGTAGTTTTACCTGCTGTATGAACATGGCCTTTGAGACACTACTTGCACAGTTTTCCTTTTGGTGTAAAATAGTTAGATTATTAATGATACGATTTACGATGAGGAAAGCAGGAGACTCGTTATGACACTCGTTTAATTTTTGTTTTTACAATCCAGCTTTATTAGCACAATGCCTTTCTTTAAGACACTGAGAATGATGGTCCCACTGTGGATCTACAGAAGGTTTAGTAGAGCTGCAATACTTGAACATAAACGAACAACGCGAACCTGAAACCATCTGCCTTAAACAATATGCCATTTTATTCTCCCGTTGGAAACGGAATCCAGTCTAGCAGTGGAAATGAATATTTCCATTCTGTTTCCAGTTGAGTTCTGGGATCAAACTAGAACTGGCAGAGAGAACTGCAATTCCTGCTGGGCCATAAGAAACCACAATTGCTTTGAATTATTCTGCATGCCGTAGCACAACACGGCAAGCAAAAATCACTCCCAGCACACATGCGGACTTGTCTGTGACGAAAACAGTCAGGAAATCAAAACTGGCAACATTCTGCCCCCGCACCTGGACCCAAACTACATTCACATTTAAAGGACCCATGTTCTACACGTTTATCTATCCAGAGCCTTTTACAGCTCTGTTCTGATTGGCTGGCTTGCTCTATGCCTAATTGCTGAACACTCCTTACATCTTTAGTACCAATGTGTGTGGCTAAGAGGTGGTTGGGTGAGTGGGTGGAGTTATGTAAATTTAGTTAGTCGGATATCAGAACTCGGTTGAAAGGGGCTGTTTCTGTAGCTCACGCCAGGCTCACGTACTGTTCTTGGAGATCCACAAAAAACTTGTGTTGGAGGAAAAATCAGCTCTCCGTTTGCTCTCCACTGCATTGGTCATTGTGTGAACTGCTGAAAGACACGGTCTGAGAGTATATGAAGTGAACTTTGATACCACACAAAGCCCCTTAGAGATATCTAGCACGGTTGATATCTGGACCTTTTGGTGACCCTTGCCGTGCAGTAGAATGAAAATTGTTGAGACTAGCTGACGGTGGAGTTTTCGGTTCTTTCCTGATCCCAACACACCTGATTCAACAAGCCCTTTCAGAACGAGTGTGACACCTGAAACATACCCGAGGAGGCTTTACAATCAACACTCTTTAACAATCACACCACAATTGTGCACACTGTGCTCGAATGGAAACCACAAGCATTGAACCTACGACTCCAGTGCTGACCACCGTAACAAATGGAGTGTTTGGAAAGCAGACAGACGCTTTGCGGGTTCCCCTCGGTGACAGATCTTGTAATTTGAGGCTCCGAGTCACTAATCAGTTAATCTAATCAGTGTGCAAACCACGACCACTAAAAGATTCTCGGTGTCAGACAAGTTGTGCAGTGTGATGAGTACATCAGTCTGACTACTCAAAACTCAGGAAGTGAGAACCTGGGAACCTTCTATGTTTGGATTTGGTCCTTTAGACATTTATAGAGGACAGGCAATGCGCCAAATTGACAACACATGAACATCAGATGTACACCCCTCTACAAACCAATCATTGTCAAGTAGGGCCAAGCGATCTGACATTCATATCTACATCAGGGATATAAACAGAGTAAGATGTGGGCTGAGGCAGTATCGTTTACAGCAGGTTTCCAATGTTTAAGTAACGTTCTGTTTCAAACTTGTGGAAAGCTCTTTTCCGCTCCCTCGTTCTGCTCCACTCCCTGCTCTCAGCTCCTCCTCTACTCTGCTCCCCTCCATCCCCACTCACATTTTCACCATCAAGGGGTCATAAGACTGGATGAAGAAGAAATGAAGATCAAATTTCAGTCTGTTTAAATATAGTAAAATAATAAAAATCCTATTTATAGTATATTGCCATTCAGCTAAACATTATACTGGGATATGATTTTCTTTTTTTCCATATCGCCCAGCCCTAGTGTCAAGTATGAGGACACAGCTCAACAGGTAATGATGAGAGAACGCTGGTACATAATGCACAGTTCTTTAGTGCACTCACCGGCCAGCGATATAAAACCAAAACTAACAGTAGTTTAGACTGTATGGACTGGAGAGTCACTGGTGTGTATGGAAAGTTAATATTTACATACTGTTTCCAAATTCCAATAATGTGGACAAAATTCAGTTTTCCATGATAAGGGCTTGTATGAAGGGCTTGTTCCACTGTCCCTCAGTAGATCTCAGTCGAACAAATCGGAAAAATTTCTCACTGTATCCTTTTATGAGTTTATTTTCCGAACATTTGTCAGTGGTAACATACTGCAGAACGATATAGAAATTCCCCTTTTCTTCTTGAGCCCTGAAAGAATTCATTTTGTCATTTCTAATGCACTCACACCCCCCTCACGCTTCACACATCATAGAAAAATACCTCTTTTTGTTAGTGTGTACACGTACAATATATGAGCTTCATCTTCGAGGGAAAGACCTGTGAGAAAAGCAGAAACGCTCTTGTTTAAGACTGGCTTAGAGCTTGTATCGTTTCTTATGAGAAACATGTTTTCAGTTTCATGTTTTTACTAAAGTGCCATTAATGTGGTGCAGCAGTTTCAGTTCGCTGGAATCTGGATCGCAGATCAGAGCAGAGGAAGAACGGAAGAAAGTAAACTCTGTCGTCCTGGCCTTTTCTCCATCTCTGGTTCATCCAGATTCTGTAGGAAAATGAAAGAGCTGAATGCCCAAGTGCGTCAAGTAAACTTCCTCTCAGTCAGGCCAGAGCGCTTTCCGAGCCTCTCTGGTCAGCTTTGCGTCAGTATGTACAGAGCTGTGCGGAAAGAACCCAGCAGTTTGTTAGCTTTTCTTTTTTTCCCACCAGTCAACCATATAATCCCAACACCACCAGCATGCTTAGTACCACAACTTGTGCCAAGCAGCAGTGTTCACCACTTCTGCAGCTGTTGCTCAGCTTTCTTGGCTGGTCAGCGTGGTGGCCCAAGTTGATCTCTGGTCGGTGGCTGCTGGCGGAGCACTGGACCAGGGGCATCTGATAAGAAGTGGCCCGTTTCTCTGGCCGGTCGGGGCTGGAGCCATCACTGGGCCTTTGGCCGTTGAAGAGAAGGTAGCGTCCGTGAGCATCCTGCTCCATCCGAAACAGCTCATACTCGGTGTGCGGGAGGCGGATCCCTAATGCCACACAGCCGTTGGTCAGTGTGACGTCCTGCTCCACTCCGACCTGCCATGAACCTTGAGCTCCACATTCGTTCCCATTGAAGACGTTGAGCAGGGATGTGGTGGCCATGTCCATTGGCATCACACGCATATGGTTCACTACATACGGAGACAAAAGCCAAAAAGTATTACTTAATACTTAGTTAATTACTTAATGTAATTAGTAATTAAACCTACACCCACACTTACCCTTAAATACGAACTCTGTTCCGCCCATCACACGCGTGGAGTGAACTCCACGACTGTAGCGCCCACTGGCGTAGATACTGAAGGTGGGGTGCTTGCAGACGGGGTCAGAGTAGTGGTAGTAGTGTCCTTCCCAGGTGTTATTGTTGTCGTGGAAGAAGAAGTGGCGGGTGAGGAAGAGCACCTCTGGCCGCACCTCGCAACGCTGGGACACCCACTGACCGTGCAGTCCCACAGTGAGGTCGGCCCGTGGGGGCAGGATCGGCGGGTGGAACTCATCCGAGCGGGAGATTATCCGGCATGCAATGCAACCCTGATCGTGGCTCTAAGGAGAGAGCAAAAGCGACAGGGACACGAGAGTTAGGCGATGTTCTGTCTAAAGTGTACAACACAAAAGATGTCACAAGATGGAGCAAGTAGACAGAGACAGAATTCAAAGACAGGGGAATTCCATGGATTGTTCAAAATGATGGCATAGTTAGATCATCCACATGTAAACAAAGGCATTCAGAGTGGTTTCAGAGCTTTTTATAGGAACATGCAGAGTCATTTGTCCGGAGAGGGGGTGACCAGACCCTGAAGGACCTTTTAAGCTTGTAAAAGCTTCTGCGCAGACAGCACCGGAAGACAGGCGTACCAAGAGCAATACTGTATAGTGCTGCTCTATCTAAAATTCCATGAATCGACCAATACAAATGCTCCGAACGACTCTAAAATCTGTTTGATTTTAGTTCCATTTGCATTGTAGACCCTTGATCTCACCACCACCGTAAAAAGATACCATTAAAGAGCTGAAGAATTCCCCATAATGCACGATTTAACTTCAAATCACGCCAAATGACTTTGCACCACTGAATTAAGCAGACAGGTTGAAATACACTATGTGGACAAAAGTATTGGGACACCCACTCATTCATTGTTTCTTCTGAAATCAATGGTATTAAAAAAGAGTTTAATCCTGCTTTTGTTGGAGTTCCTTCAAGAGTTTGGAGCATTTTGGCTTTGGTTGCATAACCGCCATAAAAGCATTAGTAAGGGCAGGATGTTGGATGATCACCACTCCACCTCATCCGCAACTTCCCAACTCATCCCAGAAGTACTGGATCCACAGCTCAATCCTGGGGGTCTGTGTATCCCTCTCGCCCATGCCTGGCATTAGACATGGTGCCAAAAGCATCATGTTCCTAAATCCGAATGTATTCGTTGCATATCCTTGTTGTTTTGTCTTGCTGCTCCATCTCTGCTGAAGACACCCATGAAGACACCCGGCAAAAGTGCGGTTAAGCACAGCTAGGTCATGTTGCTGGGTTGCTGTTAATTAGTTAGCGACATTAGCAGCGTTCCAAGTGTGAAGCAGATCTGGATCAAATGAAAGCTTCCACATGTTCAGGCAGAAGACTAACCCTCTAAAAGCAGCAGATCTCTTTAAGCCCCGGGAAGCAGGATGGCTACATTTCTTTAAAACACTTCAGCATGCTGCTCTGTCGGACAGACGCACTTTGGTGGGTATCTGATGGATTACGTGCTGCGTCTGAGAGAAGAGGAGAAGTCTGTGTGTTGCTCTGACTTTCAGATATGTTATCTGAGCTGGAAATGCCCTCGAGCTCCCGGGCCTCACCTCTTTCCACTTCTGGATTGTGTTAGGGTTCCTCTGCGCAGCTTATCTTTAGTTAATTACAGCACTGTGAGCCAGAGAGCTCCAACGAAACTCTCCTCAGTGTGTTTCATATTTCTGAAGTATTTTGATGACAGTCAGCAATGATTTAGACCTGACACTAGATCTTCTCTGGGATCTGAATGGCTTTTAAAGATGAAAATATGATATAGATGGAAACTATGATAATTTGCTGGATGATGATGATGGTGATGATGATTGATGGTGATGATTATACACTGAGTTAAAATTAAATGAAAGGGGTCCACACCTAACAGTGGTCCACTGCTGACATAGGGGAAAAGGGGAAGAGAAGAATAGAGGGATTGCATGTGTGGACAAGATGTTTTCACCCCAACATATCTGGTGGAGATTTCACTTTATGAGGTCCTGACCTGCTGACTGGCCTCAGGCTTAGTAAAGTAACATATTCACCACCTCTCTCTCCCTGTTCCCTATCTCTCTTCTATTACCCCCCCCCCACACACACACACACACACAAACACCATATCTCTCTCTCTCTCGCCCCCTGTTCCCTATCTCTCTTCTATTACCTCCCCACACACACAAACACCACATCTCTCTCTCTCTCCCTGTTCCCTATCTCTCTTCTATTACCCCCCCCCACACACACATTTCACCAAACCATATCTGCCTCTGTTCCCTATCTCTTATTACCTCCCACACACAAACACACTCTCTCTCTCTCCCCTGTTCCCTATCTCCTCCTCTATTACCCCCACACACAAACACCATCTATCTCTCTCTCTCTCTCTCCCTGTTCTCATCTCTATTACCCACATACACACAAACACCATCTCTCCTCTGTTCCCCATCTCTATTACCCCACACACACACAAACACCATCTCTGTTCCTTAGCGCTCTCTCTCTTCTATTACCCCCATACACACAAACACCATCTCTCTCTCTCTCTCTCTCTCTCTCTCTCTCTCTTTCTATTATCCCCATACACACAAAACAATCTCTCTCTCTTCTTTTCCCTGCCTCCTGCCTCCCTATACAAATAAACAGTAATGTCCCGGACCTGATTCAGCGATATTAGCATCAGGGCTGATCCAGGCACATTTTAACAGATCAGGTATCACACTGTCAGGAACATCGCCAGACCGAAACTGTATAAAACAGCTGAAACATAGCTTTTTTTTTCCAGTGGGAAAACTGTGCACCTTTCTAATAATACTATGCATCTGTTGTTGCTTGAAATATGCTGCAGACATTATTGTAATTAAAGGTTACTTTAAATATACAGTGGAGGTGTCATATTTGATACACTGCAGATTGTGGAAGTTGTCCCACCAACAAAGAACGGAGAGGTAATTTTTTATCGTATGTCAAATCACATTGTATGATTTTTAAATAATTATTTGCATTTTATTGTATGAAATAAGTATTTGATACCAACAGAAAAACAGAACTTAATATTTGATATAGAAACTCTTGTTTGCAATTACAGAGGTCAGATATTTCCTGTAGGTCTTGAAGTTTGTACACACTGCAGCAGGGATTTTGGCCAACCTCCCATAGAGGACCTTTTCCAGATCTTTCAGGTTTCAAGGATGTTACTGGGCAACATTTCAGCTTCCTGAAATTTTCTATTGGGTTCAGGTTGGATACTGGTTGGCCATACTTCTTACAGAGCAACTCCTTAGTAGCCCTGGCTGTGTGTGTTTTGGGGTCACTGTCAAGTTGGAATATTCAGCTAAGAGCCATCTTCTCACGTTTCTACTGAAGGAAGGACGCTGTTGGACTAGATCTTGTAATACATGGCCCCATCCACCTCACACTCTTTGATATGGTGCAAGTCTTCTTTGTCCCTTAAGAAAACCACCCCCAAAGTATACTTCACCCTGGACGCCTCCATGGTTGGGATTAGTTCTGGTGTTGCACGATCCTTTCTTCCTTCAAACATAGCAAATGTAGCGAAACCAAAGTTCTATTTTGGTCTCATCTGACTACATGATCTTCTCCCATGCCTCCTCAGAATCATCCAGATGGTCATTGGTGAACTTCAAATGGGCCTGGATATGTGCTGGTGTGAGCAGGGGACCTTGTGTGCCCTGCAGGATTTTAACTTGATGGCTGTGTGTTACTAACATTAATCATTGAGACTGTGGTCCCAGCTCTCTTTAAGTCATTGACATGGTCCTCCTGTGTAGTTCTGGGCTGATTCCTGACCTTTTGCAGAATCATCCCACCTACGTGGAATCTTGCATGGAACCCCAGAACAAGGAAGATCTTATGTTTCTTCCATTTTCTAATAATTGCATCAACAGTTTTTGCCTTCGCAACAACTCTTGCCTATTGTCCTGTAGCCCATCCCAGCCTTGTGCAGGTCTACAATATTGTCCCTGATGTCCTTAGACAGGTCTTGGTCATGTTTTCAGTTCAAATTCAAACAGATTCAATTAATACAGGTAATAAGTGCAGAGTAGGAGGCCTTCTTAAAGAACAACTAACAGGTCCAGTCAAAGCCTACAAAACCTGTACTGCCCAGCAATTAGAGAGATCAGCCTGTACTTCTGTTTACACTGAAGAAAGAAAAAAGCAGTCTACTGAATAAACACAGAAAAACACACTGCCTATCCAACTGTACCAATCAATAAACAATCAATAAAGGCACACTGCCTCAGACTAGTCTGAACTGGTTTTGGGATGAGAAGATGGAAACGTGTGGCAGAGGACTTGGAAAGAGGAGAAAAACATCATGGTTGATGCTGGTCTATGACCATGCAGCTCAGATCCACCCAATAACCACAAATGAAGAGACTGGCACTCTGCAGTCCTCTGGAAGAGGCCCAGCTGCTGGGCACGAGCTGCTATTTGTGATTTATGGATGGAATTGTCATCATAGCAATAAAGCATCTAAATAAGGAAGGATCACTCCTCCCCGGGACGAAGGAGATGTTAATTAAAATGTTTTGAGGGCCGTATTCGGCTGATGTGGTCTTAATGCATCAAAGTGTAGACTAAATCTTCGGGCTTGATTAGAATGAAAATGAGTGCCACATGCTTTGCTGCTTTTTTCTGTTGTTGCTTGAATGTAAACTTGCGGCCTACACTTCTGAGTCCTCGTTTGGAATTCTCTGTGGCTCGACTGCAGCAACCCGTTTTTAATAGCGAGGGTTTAAGTGAAATTCTTCATGTCAGGCTTTTCTATATTAAAGTCTTTACGGCCTCAGCCGAGCAGAACTGTCTCATTATGACAGATGTACGACAAAAGCATGTCTTTTTAAGCAAGTGGCCACTTAAACGAAGAAACACGTTACAGCAAATGTGCTTCCCTTTAAAACTTTTCCACAAATTAAAAGGGGTCTTTTAATGTCCAGCCTGCTTTAAAGTGCCAGCTGACTCGTTTGTGGTCATCCCTGCTTTGTTTCTGAAGCTTCCTTCTCCAGACACATGAAAGGCACTATACTCTGTAAATGCAGGCTGCTGTCTGAAAAGCTGCCATTATTTAGTGTTGCGGAGAAGCAGAAAGAGGAGAGGCGTAGGGGGGAAAAAAAAAAAAAAAAAAAAAAAAAGGGCTGAGGAACAGAGAAGCCACGGCTCAAGCGAAGTTTCCGATATCGCCTCAAGCATGCATGAAATCAGGCCAGGAATGCACTCATCCAAATAATTCATAAGGCTGTGTGATTGTGAATTCTGGGAATACCGCAAGTTGATCACTGAAGGAGTTAGATCCCATTTCATGTTTTGTGGCCAGGTCGTGGAGGGGCTTAACACTTTAATGCTCAGTCATTCGTCCCCCCCACATAACAGACGTTTGGATATCAGTA
Organism: Acestrorhynchus altus; assembly: GCA_034509495.1. Classification (NCBI taxonomy): domain Eukaryota; kingdom Metazoa; phylum Chordata; class Actinopteri; order Characiformes; family Acestrorhynchidae; genus Acestrorhynchus; species Acestrorhynchus altus. The sequence goes on from CM067502.1 coordinate 22,949,315, forward strand.
CTTAGAGAACACTGACCAACTGCATATATGATATATTACAAACAGCATCATTAGTGCTGTTTCACTGGATTAAGAACAGAAAGTGAAGGTGTCCTCTGAAGGTTTTAAAACCTGGCACTACTAGTCCCAAAGTATCATGAGTCTCTGAAGGGACACGAAAAAAACAAACATAGTGAGCAACTAATATCATTGTGTGAGCTCTACACAGGAAGGTTTTGTCATCATACTGAGTACTACATAGTATTTAGTGAGTACAAGTAATAAATGAGTATCAGGTGAGCACCAGGTAGTATTAAGTGAGCATTAGATACTATTTAATGAACACCAAATAGTATTAAGTGAGCACGAGTATTAAGTGAGTATCAGGTGAACAGTATTACATGAGCACTAGCTTTAATTTAGTGAGCAGCAGATAGTATTAAATGAGCACCAGATAGTATTTAGTGAGCATTTAGTCACTAAATTTAAACGGAATCTTCCTGTTTTGCTATCTCGCCAGCTAGAATTTAAATCATTTGAGGGTTTGCATCATTTCATTGATAGAACATGTCTATCACTTTGATTTTTTTATATTGTGAAGCAAACAATAAATGGGACAAAATAACAGAAATCTTGTGTGCATAACTATTCTCCATGAGCTACATGAAATTTTGCCAATTCCTCAATTATATTTATTTAGTGAATACTAGATAGTATTTAGTGAGCATCTGTTAGTATTTGATGAGCACCAGACAGTATAAAGCGATCACTAAATAGTATTTTGTGAGCAACAGGTAGTATTAAGTGAGCACTAGATAGTAGTGAGTGAGCACTAGATAGTAGTGAGTGAGCACCGGATAGTATTAAGTGAGCACTAGATAGTATTAAGTGAGCAGTAGATAGTATTAAGTGAGCACTAGATAGTATTAAGTGAGCACTAGATAGTATTAAGTGAGCAAAAGATGGTTCTAAAAAATTACATAACTTCCATTCAGTGAAAACATTGGAAAGGACCCCAACCTCTACATTCTTTCCTAAAGAACCATATGGACCTGTTAAAGGTTTACACCTCTTCTGACCAGTAGAACACTGATCCCACACTGAGTGATAAGATGCTGAAATGAGTCTGGGTTTATTTACACAGCTGTTTACACTGTGCTGACATGAACTGCAATCTGCACTATTTCTCCAAATGAGACAACTGGTCTGGAATGCACACACTGGCGTAGGGGCTGAGGAACAAGATACGGGGCTCATCCTGGGCGACAGATGCACGTGCCAAGGCCAAAGCCTATTGAAATATTCATCTAAGCTCCAATCACAGATAATTTTACTAGCTTTTTGAGGGACATTAAAAACAGACATCACATTTGTGTGTACTGGTCAGATCTGAGTCGGAGAACTGGTCGGAGTATATTGTACTATACTGTACATTGTAGTTGGTTATCTGTTCAGGACATGGTTTTGTACGGGAAAAACACACCATCCACTTTCACAAGCATGCACAGACACATACATGTTAATTCAATATGATCTGAATATTAAAACAATATTAAGCCTGATGCAGAGTCAAGACGTTCTCTGAATCACCCCTCCCAGCATTTTATAAGCACATATGGAAAGGAACACCAGTGTGTGCTCATGCACACAGACGCACTCCTTATACTCAGGGTTTAATTTGCAGAGGAAAACCCGGATCTGAATGTATTTTAGTAGATCCATCAACTCGTACACATTCGAAGTAAATAGTTGACTCGTTATAATGACCTCCTGGTGTTTCTACACTTTGTACACATTTTTAACATACAGAAGCACTTTGTAGTTCTAGAATTACACACTGTAATCCATCTGTTGTCCTCACTTCACCCTGTTTTTCAATGGTTAGGATCCCACAGGACCACCACAGATCAGGTATTATGTGGGTGGTGGGTCACTCTCAGCACTGCACTGACACTGACATGGTGGTGGTGTGTTAGTGTGTGTTGCGCTGGTGTGGCTGAATCAGACAGCATTGCTGCTGGAGTTTTTTAAAACTACAGTGTTACTGCTGGGTACAGTGCACCAATCAGAAATATCCAGCTAACAGCGTCCTGTGGGCAGTGACGAAGGACTAGAGGATGACCAACACAAACAAAAGGACTTCTGTTTCCAATTTTCCACCCCAATTTGGAAGTGCCAATTACCTTACCCCATATGATGCTCCTGACACTAGGAGGGTAAAGACAAGCACATGTCACCTCTGATGCATCTGAAGTCAGCCACCGCAGTTGGCTGTGGCATTATGAACTGCCACTGTTGCATCATTGCTGGGTCCCCAGCTCCGATACAACAGCTAACAGACGCCTGTGTCGGGCACTGGATGTGATGTGGGGAGAGAGTGCTACCTAACCACTCAGAGATAGTATGGCTAATTTTTGCTCTCTCAGACTCCAGCTGCCAAAGACAGGCAGCATGACTCAGGATTCAGGATCTCAAATCATAGTGCTAGCATCTTAGCATCTTAGACATCTTAGATCTTAGCATAGCATCTTAGACTAAACTGGTCAGAACTATTTTCAGTGGTGATGAAAGAAACCAGACCTGAAGCATTTAAGACCAATAAAATCTACATGAAAGGTTATTCCATTAAACATTTGCAGATCATTTTGTGTGCCTAAAATATTAAGGTACTAATTTCACTATTCTACTATTATCACCACTGTTAATAAAATGCCAGTGGACACAATCAGGCTCAACGGTCATTTTCTAGAGTTAATCAAATGGTCTTGCACTTGCACTCACCTTGGCATTCTGCAGTGCTGGTTGATAGCTTGAGGGTCTGTAGTACATCCTCTGCGCAGGCTCCGTGTGGATATCCCCCAAAAAGAGCTCCTCAATCAGATGGTCCAGGTTGTGATGAAGATACTGCTTCTCCACCCGAATCAGCTGCAGCTCATGCATGGCGAAGTTGAGCCCCCGTGAGCAGTCACAGCCACCCTCCTCGCTCCATAACTCGTAAATGACATTTGGCTCCCAGGGGCCAGGTTGTTTCGTATCCCCGCAGCTCCGTTCCAGCTTCTGGCTCAGCTCCTTGGCTGTGGCCAAAGTGTGGCACACAACCTGGATGCGGTAAATCTGGTAGTCGGCTTCTGTCCCGCCACGGATGATCCATGATGCCTGGCGCAGCCGTACACGGCCACGGACCACCAGTGTGTAGGCTGGAGACGTGCAGTGATTGTCTGTGTAATAGAACTGGTGGGCTTGAAAGGTGTGGTTGTGGTAGAAGCGGTACAAACGTGTGATGTACTCTGGTCCGGGACGCACCTCACAGCTTCCATGTTGATAGAAGAAGGGATGTTATTATAATAATACTTTACTGTTATTACAGGCAAATGTAGATGCAGAAAGATCTGCAGTTTGCGGCAGTTGCATGCTATTTTCTAGGCTTCATAAATCTGGACCAGAGTAACCTACATTTTAGTCTCATTGTGAGATAAATTATCAGCAATTATTGCAGCTCAGAAAACAGCTACAAGCCATTCATTCACAAATTAATTCAATCTCAGTTTAAAAGCCAAAGCCACATGTATACAATCAACTTGCACCCTGATTGATCAGTGAGAGGGGGTGGGGCTAATGGAATCACTGACCCTGATATTGGATAATAGAGGAAAATGAGAAGAGAGGGGCTGATTGCTCTCTTTCTTCGATCACAGTGTTCAAATTTCAGAATAAAAGTCCTTAGAAGGCATAATACGAATACATAATTTACAAGCATAATAAAGGACATTCAGGTTGTTATTTTACTTTATTTGGACCAGTAATGTATCGGAACAATGGGCTGCTAATGCTATACATTTACATTACTTTTTGGCAACATTAGCTCTGTAGCTCGTCTGGACAACCAATGGTCTTGAATGACTGGCTATATTTGATACAAAGGGAAAACTAAATATCTTTATATATATATATATATGTAAATATCTTATCCAACACCACCGCTATTATAGAACAGAACCAAGTCTGATCTCAAATCTACTACTATGTGCTCACCTGGTGGAAACCCAGTGTCCCTCTATGTTGGGAGGCATCTGGACAGTGATGCGTGCACCATTATGGAGGTGTTTTAGCATGTGTTGGCACTGCATGTCTTTGGACGGCCAGCTCAGACTCTTCTCCAGGGCCAGCCGGGGAGAACGGCCACCGGACGCATACAGGGACAAACTCTCAGTCCAGCCTGGCAAACAGAAAACACAGCCATGGACATGTTTAAGGGCATGTTTAATAGACTGCTTGATGTCTGTCCACAAGAAGCATTAAATCTTTAATTTCACACAATCATGAGTTATTGATTGAAAAAAAAAAAAAAATAGTTACATGCCTGCATTCCAGACTTGATAACTGAGGATCAGAGTAACCTACATAAGTATAACAAACAGCAATACTGGCCAACAGGGTGCTTCTAGAAAATGGCTGAATGTAATGAATTAATTAGTTAATTAATTTATTAATTACATGAAAAAAAACAGAAAAGGGGATGGGGCTATGACATCACAACCATAGCTGCTCTTTTCTCCAGGAGAATTCCGAGACCATGTAACTACTATGATTAGTACTCCTAAATAATTAAAAACATTATGTCTTTTAACTTTGTTTGGACTACTGCCAAGTAGGGCTCCACAATATATTGTTTCCAGATTGATGCAACAGGCAGGATAACAGCTTCTTGCTGCTTGATGCAAAACGAAATCCACACTGTTCTCATTTTCCATGACAGATCTACCAGAAGCAAGTTATATGTGCTCAATATTATTTTTTTTCAATAATCCAATATTGGCTACACAGAGGGTATTATTAATATGAGATGTTGGATCAATAACCTCTAATGATTTCTGCTGAAGTTTTAGTATCACACAATATATTGCAAAAAAATACTGAAATGTTATTGCAATGCAAAGTTGTTTTCCAGTACTGTGCAGCCCTATTGCCATCCATCCATTTTCTATACCACTTATTCCTGAAAAGGGTCACGGGGGAGTCATCAATTCACCTACCGCACATGTTTTTTGGACTGTGGGGGAAACCGGAGTACATGGAGGAAACCCACATGCAAACATGCAAACTCCACACAGAAATTTCCCAGGTCGCCCCACCCGGGGATTGAACCCAGGTCCTTCTTGCTGTGAGGCAACAGCGCTATCCACTACACCACTGTGTAAAACAAAAAACAGCTAAACAGCTATCACATTCAACAGCTGAATTAAAGCAAGTTTACTGTGCATGTCCAGTGCATGTGCATGTGTAGATGCTCAACCTGCATACAGACCGATCAGTGAGAGGGGGCCGGACTTAAGACAACACTGAACCAGATGGAAACTTTAACACCACCAAACCCTTTTGATAGGCGTTTGTTCTGATTTTCCTGCCTGATGATGCACTCATTTGTGCTAGAGGAGATTACTACACCAACCTTTTTTGTATGAGCTGGAAGGTAATCCTGATGAGGCTATTTGCTGGGTAGACTGGCATGAAAGCTTCTCCCTACTGGGAGATTATCCAAGAACATTCACATTCATTGATTGAAAAGAGAGGCACAGTCACCTGCAACTGGCTTAAATATATGCCTGTGCATATATTCATACAGATGGCAGTTTTAAAATGTATGTTTCCCTAGATCTTCCATAAGGTCTCCATATGAAACCACAAACGCTGAAGAGAAGCTCACAGGCCATCCAAAATTAAAACTTTTCCAGAGCCTGAGGCTACTGGGCACCATTCCACGATCTGCCGAGTAACGATATCACTCACACACCCTGATCACTTTCAGAATGGGAGTCTTCATTAAGAATGGTTGCCATACAAACACAATGTTATTCTAGCTTTGCTGCTCCAAGGCAATAAGGATAAACAGTCTGTTCTTTTGGGATTACTGCATCAACACAGCAGCTGTGGGTCAAAACAGAGTTTTAACCACTTCTGAAACATCTATAAACATCTAACATTTGACATTGCTGCACTTTGGGCTTGCTTGTCATTGCACACTGGTCTAGGGATGTGACGGAGCTGAGGAAAATCTGCATCCGTCGGATTCGAATTTTTTAGCTACAAATCCATTGAATGCGAATGCGGTTTTGGTAAACACGGGGCCAAGAACACCCGATAAACCCCAATAAGCCCATTTGTGCTTATATTTTTGTAATTTTTCAACACAAATACATGATGCTTAAACAGGCCATCATCCACAGGTAGTCACGGACTCACTGTGTACTGTAAACAATTTATCATGCTGTTAAAATGACACTGAATCATAAAATTATCAATCATTTATTTTCATGTAATTAACTAATTATGCATTCTTACACAAAGAAGACATCTCAACTAGTACTGTAGAACTGTTTGTGTTTACTGCTGTTTTGTGTTTTACATTTGTTTTCTTACCACATTCGGCCATTTTCATTATTTATTTATTTAAAGCAGAAGTATAAAGTAAACAACATTCACCATTAAATTCAGATGAACATTGGCGGTCTCTAAAAGAAGACCTGCAGGCCAGAAATCAACCTGTATGTGTCATTCACCCCTCAGTCTCTCCGGATTCCAATTCCCAGAATCCTTCAGTTTGTTACCTGACTGATCATGTGATCACCGGAGTTCTGATTGTAGTCACCTGGTCCGGAGAGACTTTAATCCAGTCTTTCAACCTGTTCAGTGTCTAGCTTTGCTTCGCAGCCTCAGCGCTACTCATGTTTATCGTTATCAGTCTGTCTGTTTGAGCCGGTTCCGTTTCGTCCTGTGTTTATTCTGCCGGTTTTTGATCTTCGCCTGTTTTTCGACTCCGTCTCTGGTTTGTCCAGTCTGGTTTTGTCTCTCCTGTCTGTTATTGATCTGGACTGTTTGACTCTATTTAACGCATTTGTCCCATTAAAGTGCTGTATTTATATCTGCGTGTGCTTCGTGTTGTCCGGTCCTGACGGTATGAACGGTTCTGTTTTATATACCGGCAGCGATTTCAAATCCGCATTTGAGGAAAATTGGCCCTAAAACATCCGTCGAATTCGAATCTGCTAAAAATAGTCTGAATGTCATCGAATTCGAACTTCGTCACTTCCCTACGCTGGTCACACTGAACTCTGTGGAAACTGTGGCGTGAACTACTCAAGTGGAATCATTAGAAACACTGATTCACAAAACTTCAGTACGATTTACTCAATCTCTTACAAATCGAGTACTTTTCTTGATTTCAATACCTAGACCTCTATAATGTCCTAGAGCTACTTTAAAAAATAAAAATAAATAAACAAACAAACAAACAAAGGGGCAGGAGTGGGATCAATGATTGTGTTTTAAAGATAAACAACTACAGAAACCATCCAACCAGAGTATGCGCATTAGAGACCAGAGGCGGAGTCTTCTCATTCAATTAGACCCGCCCACAGACTGCTGAAGCCTGGTCTTAACAAATCATACATCACCAAGCCTGTCAATCACTTAATGCCTAAGTTTAACCCCACATTCTTATGATAACCCTGCCTTTTATGAATAAAGCAGAATAACATTTAGAAAAATTGCTCTAAAAATCCCTGGGATGATTTCTGGAGGAAAAGAGTTATGCCAGAGTGGGGATGGTAATACAGTACAGAGGGGAAACATGAGATTGAATATGAATATGGGCAGTTTACCATTGAAATAAATGAGAATGGAGCAGCATATTCATTAATAGGTAACCAATATTGGCTTGACACTGTGCTGCAACACACTGTCCCTCAAACCTACTGTCTTATGTCATCATGTGATTTAACTCTTAGAACCTGAGATCTGCACTTTATGGGCAGTTACATGCTGTATTCTAGGCTTCATATCTCAGGATGAGAGTAACCCACAGACATGATTCACTCAGCATAAACTACCAATATTTTGTCACATCATTGTTTTAAGACTTATCAGCAAGTAATCCATCTTGGAGAACAGCTAAAACTCACCGATATCCAATTTAAGTAAATTCCATGTGTACCCTAACATTGAAGTCTCTTCAAGACTTGACTTGGTCTTCCTGTGTGCACCATCAGGACCTTCAGCTAATCCAGAATCCAGTGGCACGGCTTTTCTTTAGTGTTCCTAAAACTCACTTTTTGTAAGTCACTCTGGATAAGTCTGCCAAATGCCATAAATGTAAGCATAAATGTAGTGTAGGAAGAACTCGGTATAGTGAATCGTGCCTGTTTGGAGCCACAGAGCGCTGTACTGGCCTGAAAACACACCGCCTGCATTTGCACCTGTGCCCAACGAGCTGACCGCCTGCCAAGTGTTTTCAGACTCTGACACCCAAAACCACCTTGGATCGGCCCATTCCCGGAAAACACAGAGAGTTCTATTATGTAAACAACAGCAAACTGACATGTCCGCTGCTGAGAGACTTCCTAATGGCTGGTGAACCTCATGTTAGCACCCGGGCCTCTCTCATCACCAAGGCAAACAGTCTCTCCGTGATTTTATGGAGAGTTCAGGATTTATGCAGCGTGACGTTCTGGAGAGAGAGGCCGCTCCGGAGGTGGATAAAGTTTTGAGGTTAGACAGCGCGGCCAAATGCTGAATTTAAAACAAACGGACTCGAAGCTGGGACAAAGCCTAGCCATATTAATGTAAACTGATATACTGTATGAGCCTGCACATGGACATAGTAAAAATAGTATACTGATGAGTCACTGGTGGGAGGAACTGATAACCAAGTGAATTATTCCCCTCAAAACATCCGCAGCTGCACAGTTCACACCAGGGTTGCAGTGGTATACTAGTTTCATGGTATAACATGAAAACTGATGGTTATCGTATTGTGTACATTTGCTTGAAAAACGCCTCTCATGCATGGACATTTCTGATCACTATCCATGGAAAAACTATTAAAAATCAGAAGCATGAGATTACTCAGATAAAATGAATGTGGGGTTAAAAATGAAATGAAAGGACAAATATCCAGCTGGTACAAGATGTGGGCATGAAGTGGCAGCCACATCAAATAGGGCTGTGAATTGGCAAGAACCTGAAAAAACAACGATATAAAATGCTATAATAAAAGCACCATCATACGCATAAAATCTGAGCAAAAGGAAAATTTACAGAATTAAAAGCAATTGGGTTTAAACACTAGAGCTGTGAGTTAGCAAGAATTTGGTGGTATGATATCACGATTTAGGGGTAACGATTCGATATTTAATGATACTGTTAGCAAAAAAATAAATGGCAATTTTACTCCGTAGGCCAATTTTGTGAGATTCACATACCTTTAATCTATATATGTATTTATAGGAGACAGACCTGCCAGATATTGTCAATTTCAGAAGTGCAACTAAAAATGCAAATTTAAGTATTTTTTTAATGTAAGGAAAACACTTCACAACTTGGTAAACTTGTTAAAAACAGACAATCTAGTGTTTTTAAGCTGAACATGAAATTGATTAATTATTTTGTATTGATTATACTGACAAGGATATTTCTAAGTTATGGTACTTGACATTAATCCAAACAAAGTTAAAACTGAATGTCCATCTTCATTCATTCATTCATTCGTGGACTCAGGACACTTATACTGATGTTTGATCTCTTCCTAAAAAAGCAGCTGTGGTCTATCATAACCCTGTCCCCTTACTTATACCTTCAGAGTGTGTGTTTTACCAATTTTCCAAACACTGATATGATGACAGTTTTCATGTTTGTTAGCATATGTGTATCATGTCTGTAGGTTGCTCTTATCCTGAGCCTGCAATGTGCGAATGCTGGGGTTAAAGTGTTAATACAAAATTGACACTGTGTTTCTCAGAATTGATAGTGTCACAAGACATATCACAATACTCGAGTGTATAGATATTTTCTTACACACTTATTAAACACGCCACAACATGAACCACTGTCTGCCACCAATCTTTACATTTAAACTAATAATGAAAATCAATGCTGTGTTTCTGAGAATCAATACAGTATTGCAAATTATAATATCACAGTACATTGAACTCAACTGAAGGAGGTGGAACATTTCCTCATGTTGGAGTATTTCCCCTCTGTTACTAAGTTCCAGAACTGTCCATGAGCCCTGGACTTTAGCTCACCGTCAGCTTGTAGAGTCCAAATTTCATTCTCCACACCAGAGTTCTGGTGAAACAGCGTTGCAATTTTTGATGCAAGTGAATCCACCTCAGCATCTTCCCGAAAAGGGTAGCACATGAATGAAGCAACTGGCTCCCGTAAAGCAAAGTCTTAAAAGCACCTGTCAAACTCTGACAGACAGTTCTCGATCTGCTCTGCCTACCGTGCACTGTTGAGTTGCTCACGTGTCTTCTCCTGCATCTACAGCTGCGACGTGACATTCTGGAAGTTTGCCAAATCATGGCGCTGCAACTTTGAGGACAGATGTTGCATCTTTCTTTCATTTGAAAGCATTAACTGAGCTGATGATATTGATCACAGTTCTGTCTTTTCCTTGCAGCTCTACATTAATGTCATTCAACATGTTGGTCAGATCGGTTAAAAAAGCCAAGTCTAGCAGCCACTGCTCATCCTTCAGTTGGCTGTATTGCTATGCAGCAAGGTAACTGAACAAGTTAGTGTGGTTTAATGCATATGTGCAGGGTGTCAAAAGTTCAGATTGGCTACCCTGTCATGCGATCTACCCACACTTCCTTCGCGATCGACCAGTAGATCACAATCGACGTATTGGGCAACCCCTGCAATAGGTTGTTTTCTTTGTTGCAGGCAGTCCTATTCCATTGGCAGTACTCCTATCCAGGGACTAGGCAGTGTGTAGCTGTGTGTCAGCAATGGGTGCAGTTTAAAGAAGCTGGATGCATTCATGAGAAGGGGTGTCCAGGGGTGTTCACAGCTTATAGAATGTATTAACCAGATGAGGTGGACATTTTGCAGTTTAAGCTTGTATGTAAAGTAAATGCACCTAGAAGTAAGTGTGGGATTTCAATGCTATTGGGAAGATAAAGGTTAACAGGAACAATAAATCATCAAGAATTTAGACTGTAATGATCAATATTTACTCATCAACACATACAGAAGTAGTGTGTCTCAGTGTGGTGTTGGGTTTAACGCAACATGCCAGACGTCTCTGCATGGAGTTGTCGAGGTTCCTAACGGTGTCCTGTGATGATCCATCCCATACAGCTGGAACATTCTCACTCAGTTCCTGCCATTTTGCGGTGGGGTGCACTGTTGATAGTGTGGACCTCAGTATCCACAGAGTGTGGGCCTCAGTTCTAATAGATCTATAATTACGTGTTAGTGCACTGAAAGCCTTCATTGTTCACTGTAGTCCTAACATTTATCAGCATAGCACAAATCAGCATCCCACACATTTTCAATCAGCAATAGGTCTGGCAAGGCGACTGACCACAGCACAGAATCTGTGCCTTCAAGGCGAGCTCTTGAGACGGCAGCAGTGTGCAGACAAGTGTTGCTGTTGGAATAGTGCGCTGGAGTGCGTGTTCAGAAAAGGCAGGACCACATAAACGTAACTTTGGGCTGTCAAAGTGTGTGTAATGAAGACCAAAGGCATCATATGAAATTGTACCCCACACCATGACACCAGGCCTTCTGTATGTGTGACACGTGACAGCAAACTGTTGACCTTGGTGCTGATCATGGTGCATGTGTACACCGTGGGACTTGTGACCGAGGATGACCTGCTGCTATTCTAAGTGACTTGATGACAGTCTGGCACAACACCATTGTTGTGGTGGAATCAGTTGATTCCTTTTTCGGGGGCCATATTATTGGAAACTTCGAGATTGGAATTGGTAAAGAAGCTGTAAAAAGCTGTGTAGAACAACTATATCAAAGGCATATCTAGTATTGTGTCAATCCACAGTGTGGGCCTCAGTTTTCAAAGATCTAAAATTACGCGTTAGTGCACCGACAGCATCCTTTGTTCGCTGTATTCCTAACATTTATCAGCATAACACAAATCAGACCGACAAACCTCAATGCCTGGGAGCCAAAAAGCCTTGTCTACTCCAACGTAAGGTCCATTACCCTTTTTTTCCCCCCCAAGCTCTTGCCTTCGATCTAATTCAAAGAACCCACTCAGCTCCCCACGCTCCAACCACCAAGAACATTTCCAGTTGGCTGGGTCCTATTGGTGAGCTAACGGTTCTGGGATGGCTGACAAACAGACAGGCTCCAGAATGGCCCAGAGTTGGAGAAAAGCACGACCTCAGTGACAAGCCGCCTCCATCTATTCCTAAAGTTCTTTACCATGCCTCACTCTATTCTCCATATCTGCTGAGTCTAAGGGCCGGCCTGCCCCTGACAGACTGCTCTTAGAGCAGCTTTTATTAGCCACTTGTTAATACAGATTATATACACATGGGTTTTATAAGCCCGGAGGCATTTTAATGGATACATAAATGAAAAGAAACGGAGGTTTAATGTGAATAGGAGTAAGTATGTGTATTCAGTTACATGCACTACTGTCCTCCTGCTAGGTGTCTGATTAGATTTGGATTTTATGTTATTAGATTTGCCTTCAACACTTTTTTCCGTCAAAGCCTTATTTGAGAGAACAAGTCCTTTCATTCTGAGAGGGTAATTGCTTCTGCCAGATTCCAAATTACTTGAGGAATCCTGTTCATTTTAGGCATGAGATTCAACACGGGCATCGCAGGAAGACATGCTGCAGCTGATGCTTTGCTGGAAAAAGGAAATTCCAATACAGATAATAAAACAGGCTATCAAAGAACAAACACTGGCATCAAAACTGTTGTTTAAACAGCCAAATAGAAATGTCACTACACCACATTTCTTTCTGACAGAAGCTTTTGATCTTCACTCAAGATCTCAAATTGGGCTATCATGCTCAAACTAGTCCTGCAAAGGAACAAACACATATGGGCTGGGTGATATGGACAAATCATACGCCGATATATGACATACGGTAGGATTTATGATGTGAAAAATACAATGGGAAACAAATAGGGCCCCCCATTGAAATCCTTTAACTCTAACTATACATACTGACATTTGATCTTCATTTCTTCTTTATTCACACCAAATCCTCTTATACCCCCTGCATAGTGTGTACATAAGTGCAAATGGTTGTGGAGGAGAGCAGAGCAGAGGAGTTGAGAGCAGAGGGTGGAGCAGGTTTTCTGTAAGATTGAAAGTGAACGCTATTTGAAAACTTTAAAACTCAATATGAATGATAACTCTCCACAGCATTTTGCACTCTGTTTATATCCTGATATCAATATAAATATCGATATATCGCCTCAACCCATATTATGCTATTTATATCCACATATAGATATTACAAAATAATGTGCCAGTCCCCTCCTGTAAAAAACAAATAGAAATGTTTGAAAGCACATGACCAATAGAAAATATTCCAGTAGTCGTAGGGATTTTGCCTATTTTTCATTATAAAGTAAATATTTTGATTTATACAATATGATTTAATAGTATTGGATATATAAGCAATATTGAGGTTCTAAGCAAAAGGGCCTGTATGCAGCCCACACTTCAGTTCAAAGTTCAATTCATTTCATAATGAATGAGGATTCCCAATATTTTTGTCCATATAGACACGTTGTAATGAACAGATATGATTTTAATATCAATAGAAGTGTAATCTGTAATACATTCATTCAGTGTGTTCATTCCTTGGACTGGTACTGTATCCCCCAGACTTTATACTGCTCTGCTTATATCGTGATATAGATATAAATATTGTCATAGTGTGAGTGTGTCCTGCTCCAGGATGGATTTATTACAGAATCTGAATAATTGTTTTCCCCTCTGATATTCAATCCAGCATTAAACCATTAATATTCTGTATCTTTAGGACTGGTGTCCTGCTGGAAGACTCCACCCTAGTCTCAAGTCTTTTGCAGCTTCTAACAGGTTTTCCTTCAAGATTGCGCTGTATTTTGCTCCATCCATCTTCCCATCTGACCAGCTTCCCAGTCCCTGTTGAAAGAAAGCATGTCCACAGCATGATGCTGCCATGTTTCACGGTGAGGATGGTGTTTTCAGGGTGATGTGTGGTGGTAGTTTTCTGCCACATTTAGCATTTGCATTTAGGCTAAAAAGTTCAACTTTGGTATATATGGCTTGCTTCCAAAAATGATGGCTTTCTTCTTGCCATGCTTCCATAGAGGTCCGATTTGTGGAGTACGCAACTAATAGTAATCTTGTGGACAGAATCTCCCGCCAGAGCTGTAGATCTCTGCAGCATCTCCAGAGTGACCTCTTGGCTGCTTCTCTAATCAGTGCTCTCCTTGTCTGGGCTGTCAGTTTAGGTGGACGACCATGTCTTGGTAGGTCTCCAGTTGTGCGATACTCCTTGCATTTTCAGATAACGGATTGAACAGTGCTGTGTGAAATGTTCAATGGGTTATTTTTTTTTAATAACATAGCCCTGCTTCACACTTATCCACACCTTTATTCCTGACCTGTCTGGTGTGTTCATTGGTTTTGATGATGCTGTTTGATCAGCAAACCTCTGAGGCCTTCACAGAACAGCTGTAGATATACTGAGAATAATACACACACAGGTGGACTCTGTTTACTAATCAGACTTCTGAAAGCAGTTGGTCACACTGGATTTTATTTAGGGGTATCAGAGCAAAAGGAGGCTGAACACAAACACACTTATACTTCTTTGTGTTGGTTTATCAAATAGAATCCCGATACAATACATTTATGCTTGTGCGTGTAATGTGAAACGGGGTTGAAGTACTTTTTTGAGGCATTTTAGGTAACCGACTGGGTGTAACATGGGTTTAATATGAAAATCAGATGTAGTAGCAGAGGTGCTCACAGGTGTGTGTATATTGTGTATTTTACAAAGGTTGCAAACAGGACCAGACCTAACCGTTAATAATACTCAATGAACCATGACACTAATTTAAGGTAATATTTCCCAGCACTAATCCAGTGTCACTAACAGAGACTTGCAACAGACAGTATTCACCCACCTTGGCTTTTCACCTATTTTGTTATATTACAATCCGTATTTAAATTGTTTTTTTTATATGAAGAAAATACTTTAATACTCTAATACCTGGAAAAGAAAAAAGCTGAAAATTAGCATGTGCATATGCAATCAACCCCTTTGCTATGAAGGCCCAAAATATTTCTGGTGCAACCAATTACCTTCAGAAGTCATAAGCTTAGTGAAATAAAGGCCTGCAAAATCTAAGTGTCACATGATCTGTCACTGTGTACATACCTTTTCTGAAAGGTCCCAGAGGCTGCAACACCAATAAGCAAGTGGCACCACTAACCAAACAACACCAGATAAGGTCAGGGATGAAGTTGTTAAGAAGTCAGGGATGGGTTATAAAAAAAAAAAAAATCTAAATCTCTGATGATTCCCCAGATCACCATCAAATCCATTATCATCAAATGGAAAGCACATGGTACCACAACAAACCTGCCAAGAAAGGCCTGCCCACCAAAACTCTCAGACTGGGCAAGGAGGAAATTAATCAAAGAGGCAGCACAGAGATAAAAGGTAACCCTGAAGGAGCTGCTGATTCCCAAGCAGAGCCCTGAATATTTGTCCATATGCCTACAATAAGCCTCACTCCATAGAGCTGATCTTCACGGAATACTGACCAGAAAATCCTTTAAGGCCTTTAATTTGAGTTTTCCAAAAGGCACGTGGGAGACTCCCTAAATGTATGGAGGAAGGTGCTCTGGTCAGATGAGACAAAAATTGAACTTTTCAGCCACCAAGGAAGACGCTATGTCTCCAGCAAAACCAACACTTCTCATCACCCAAAGAACACCATCCCCAAAGTGAAGCATGGAGGTGGGGATTTTTTAGCAGCAGGGACTGGGAAACTGGTTGGAGTTGAGGGGAAAATGGATGGTGCTGAATACAGGGATATTCTTGAGCAAAACTAGTCTTTCAGTGATTTGAGCCGGTTCCTGAGGTTCGCCTTCCAACAGGACAATGACCCAAAGCGAGTTTGCTAAAGCAACACTCGAGTAGTTTAAGGGAAACATGTACATGTAATGGAAAGACCTAGTCAAAGCCCCACACCAGAGTGAGCTTGCAGGAATCGGCAAAAATCCCAGTGGCAAGATGTGGCAAGCTCAAAGAGACTTCTGCAAAGTTACTTGCAGTTGTTGCCTCAAAAGGGGGCTCTACAAAGTACTGACTTTAGAGCGGATCAATAGTCACAAAGGTTTCAGATATTTTGACCTATTTGTTGCTTCACAATAAACACATTTAATGTTCAAAGTTGTAGACATGTTCTCTACATGAAATTCTGCAAACCCTCAAATAATTCATTTTATTTCCAAGTTGTGAGGTAGCAAAACACGAAAAAAGCATATTCTACAGTTCGTATCTCAGTATCAGAGCACCCTACAGACATGACAGACAGGATACAATTTCAGAATAAAAGTCCTGAGAAGGAATAAAACTAATACATATGTAAATAATGGAATTAATAAAGAACGTTCAGGTGGTTTTTTTATTTCATTTGAACCAACGTCAAGTATTTTGAAGAACCTATTATCATAAATATCCTTGTCAATCTAATCATTACAAAACACTCTCCATGATCAATTTACAACAAGAATTTCTTAGACATGGTCAAATTCATCCAAATCCTGTTAAATCCCAAATTAAGACAAATTTGAGAAGCCTAGGATCATCTGAAAATATCTGGTAAGTCTCCTATAAGTACTTTTCAATACACCAAGCTATGACAATATCCCACAAAATTGGCTTTTAGCTCTAAAGATTATATGAGCTTTCAAGGTCTTAATCTGATTACACCAACGACAGATATGATTCACTTACAAATATGAATGTAAATCAAGATCAGACCTGTTTGAGAAACCTGGACTGAACGATGTGAAAACCTCCCACTGAAGCATGGAGTGCCTTAATGACCCATACCTGTCCTGTTGCCAAGTGGAAAATCTACAAAGAGCGTCATTCAAAAATTATTTCTGACATCTAGCTCTTTAAATTTGCCCATTTTGTAGGTGTGTGCTTTGGTGTCTTGTTGGCTTCCACTGGACTGTAGGCCAGGCTCCACAATAAGCTGCAGTTTGGACTCGAATCTTAGCTCAACATGACGCCGAGCCTTAGGTTCCTGCTTTGGTTTTCCTTTGACCTCATCCTGAGGTTTCCCCCCTAAATTTACAGCACGCTCTAATCTGGCCCGACGTCGGCAGTTTTATGGCTGCTAGGAAAGGCTGCAATAACGTGCCACTTAATTGAATGTTAGATTCGTTTAAACACACTCGAGAGTTTAAGTGGATTTGAAAATATCGTTTTTATCTCCGAGCCCCATTTGAAGTGGCAACCAAGCGTTGGCTTCCACTGTCATTTCTGGCAGATGGAACGGGTCAGGGGCAGTCCAGTAATCTACATTTCCTCTCAGCGCCAGGACGGAGCCTTATACGCCAGAGCAACCCTCATCTGCCCAAGAGCCCCAGGGAGTGCACTTTATTACATTCTCTCTCTATTACTTTCTTTCTCTTTCTCTCTCAAACAGAAACGATTTAATCATAATAGCAATCCTACTCACTGAACCTATACGTTACAATGAAGCCTTCCAGAGTAAAATTGAAAAAGGGCCTCCACAACCATATGGGAAAATAACGATTACTGAAATAATCTGCTTTGTGCAAACTGTGATTAACATCTCCACTGAGAAAACAATTAAACATGGGTCAAAAACGCAAAAATCAGAACCTTTGCAAGAGCTTTTATCTGTGAAATGACTTTCCTACTTCTCTACTTTAGCTACTGTCACCATTATACCTAATTATGTCTAAATGATTCAGTTCCATTTCAAATTCTTCTGTATAAATTCTACTGCATCTCAAAATAATCTGAATACGTTGAAAAACGTTTTTGATTATTCATTCAAAAATATTTCAAGCAGTTTGTTTTAAAGTTGAAACTGATTTGAAATGTATTCAAAAATGTTCTAAAACCAAAAAAGGCTTGAAATGTCACTTTATGTGCAACGAATATAAAATATGTACCTTTTTGTAATTGTGATGATGAACGAGATTTGAATTAAAGTATAATTTTTTGAGATGCGATAGCGTGTGGACTGTAAACACAATAAACACAAATAATGAAAACATGGTTCGTCATGTATGTGGTAGAAAATCACCTGAAAAACCAAAATGTTTTGAATGAAATAATGTTAAAGGACATTATGAGGTGTATACAAACAATATTTATATGAATTCAAACCTCAAAAACGAATTCTGTTCTGATAAATGTCTCTACAGTCAAACCCTCTGGTAACTTTTTTGATCTCAGTCAAAACAAACTTTTGAAATAAGCTGATAGACCTGGTACTAATAAGTAGCATCAGACAGATCCCATTAAATATTAGACGTCTTATGGATGTGCACAGCATGTCTATTTCACAATACAGACCTGATCTGCACATCCGTAAGACATCTAATGTTTGGGCAGATGTTGGATTTTTTTTTTTTAAATGAAAACTTTGTTTGAAAGATTTCTATTAAAAACCATTAGGTTGACATCAGGGTCCAACATTAGACAGATGTCAAAATTTGGTTGCTTCCTAGCACACTGAACCTTACAGGAATGTCCCCAACTGTTTTAAAGTAACCTAAAAATGAAAGGACTGAAGACTGAACATTCTAAGAACCCAAATCAATCAGACTGTTCGCACAACGTTCTACTAGCTCAAACATTCGATCTGGTTTAACACAATGACTCAAAACCCACATATCATTCCACAACACTAGAATTTCACATTTTGTAGCTGTTGAGATTATAGGCATGCAACGTTTGGAAGATGTTGTAGCTTCACATCAAAACTTCAAACCATCAAGACCAGCTGTTTTCACTATGAACATCGAACTGACCTTGGCATTAGACGTTGTCCAGATTTCGGAATTTTGGCCACAACCTTCAACCAGATACTAAACGTCTATGAACGTGATGGGTCAGCTGGGATTCTGTAGTTTAATGTGTGTAAAATGAACGGAGCCCATTTAATCAGACCAACTGAACATTAGACGTCTGGTGGACGTACAGATCGTGTCGATTTCGAAATACAGACACGGTCTGCACGTCCATCAGACGTCCGAGGTTCAGAGGGGACCTGAATGGACATTAAAGACTCACCGCAGGTCAGTAACATCAGCAGCGTCAGTCCAGAAAAGCCCATCGTCAGACTGTTCAGTGCAGAATCGATCAGACGTTTTCAGATCAAATCCTCAGACTTCAGTGGATCACGGATCCATAGAACCCAGATCTGCTGAGAGGACAGTGGACATCGGACACAGGACAGTGGACAGTGGACGCACCGCATTAGAACCGGGCTCGAGCTGATTTAAAAGTCCAGACACACGAACACTTTCCCGCTGATTCCGTTTCAACTCCTCCAGAACCGAGCGACCCTCACACTGACCGCCCGCTGCGCCTGCTGCACTTAGAGCGCGCGCACGCCCGCCCGCGTCCGCCAGCCCTGAGAGAAGCCCCGCCCCTCCGACGTTGTGATTGGCTAAAAGTTTACACTCAGGGAAGGGCGTTTCAGCTTTTAATCCAACTATCTATCTATCTATCTATCTATCTATCTATCTATCTATCTATCTATCTATCTATCTATCTATCTATCTATCTATCTATCTATCTATCTATCTAAATAAATAAATAAATACTGTTCAAATATTATTATTATTATTATTATTATTATTGTTGTTGTTGTTGTTGTTGTTGTTGTTGTTGTTGTTATTATTATTATTATTGTTGTTGTTATTATTATTATTGTTGTTGTTATTATTATTTATTAATTTTGTATACATGATCTCTTACAGGGAAAACTTTCCATGAATAGAAAAGTTTTGTTTTTTTAAGTAAACTGGCAACATTTCACAAAAATGTTTGTGGACAAATGTGTCCATGACAAATATCATTTACTCACCTTTCAACAAAAATGCATTTAATTCAGTCACTTTCACTCTGGATTTTGTTTTTGTTTTTGAGTAAATTGCAATTAAAAACAGCAAACTTTCAAATGTTACAGGGAAAAAATGTTTTAAATATGTTGTAAATATGCAAATAGTCTGCTTTAATATGATGTCAAATTTCACTTATTAACGTTTAAGCAAAATGGATGTCAGTCACTTTCACACTTTTTTAACTCAAAATCACAGTTTTTTTTATATTACAAAATTGTGTTAGGTGGAAGATGTCATTAAAACCAGCAAATATTTAAATGTTATGGGAAAATATTCAGATATATTTTTTATTAAAATGTTTTTAAATTAAAATAATTAAACTTATATTAATTCTAATAATTTTTAGACTTCAATTTTTACATAAGATGTAATTATTACGTTACAGTTCATTTCTTAGAGACAAATTTTCTTTATTTTGTGAGAAAATTCAATTCTCACATGTAAGAACAGACAGTATTAACATGTAGACCTGTTTTTAGATGTGCAATTCCTACTAGTGAGTAAAATGAAGTTGACTATTCAATACACATCAACCACATCAACATCACGTCAACCTTATCTGTGTGAGAAATTTTAATTATTAAGATTATTTATTTATTACTATTGTGTCACATCTTTTGTCATTGTTGTTGCTGTTATTGTTTTTGTTTTTTGTTGGCAGTGTTAATGTATTTTGTATTACAGTGAAGTGAAGTAAAGTGAAGTAATACTTGTAAGAGTTAGAGAACTATATTATAAATAGCCCCCTGTAGCACATACAATATAAACAGCACAGTAGGTCAGAGCCTGTCTAAATACAGGTGGGAAATGATGAGAAACCGATTCCATTATTAAAGTTCTCAACTCTAGATTCTGATCTCTTCCAACTCCTGTTTCAAATGGTGTGTGTTAAGATGCCTGTGAAGCTTTGACAAAGTTTGACAAAGCTGTGTTTACTAAGGCAGTCAAGCTGCAGACTGCTTCATAACCTCCAATATGTTCAGAGTGTCAAAACTAGTTTACTTGAGATTAGACATGGAAAAGCTTTCAGACACCAAACCTTTCCTCCTTATTTCCGTTGTGCAGGAAAAAGTACATTGGAGGAAATTTACATCATCCCCACTGTTTATTCCCAAGCTTATTATCCTTACAGTCTTTACAGTGTAGTGCAGGAGTTTGGTGGAGTAGATTCTCGAAATTGAATCTACTACTGATATTCTACTGATACAGCTCTTTTTAACTTAAAAACAGTACAAAAGCAGTACAAACTTTATTGGACAGTAGGGGATCATAAACAGGTGATGAATTCAATACACAATTTTTCAATAACTATCTTTGTGGCATAAAATTGACAATGTGTGATACATTGACAAAAATATTATCAATTTTATGCCACTGATATAGTGATAATATAATAGCAACACAATGCAGTTATACTCTTTAAATAGCAACAAACCTTTAATGATTAATGATTAATGTTGAAATTGGAACATTACTTTTTTAACTATTAGAATGTGACATATTCTAGGCTTCATATCTCAGGATCAGAGTAACTTACAGACATTATACATGATATCATAAACTTTGAGACCCTATCTAACCATGTCTCATGTACATTTACATTTATGACATTCAGCAGATGCTCTTATGCAGGCTGACCTATAAGGTTACTCACATTTAAGAGATATCTAAACATAGATTGTAGGTATTTGTTCAATTTGGCCATGTTTTAATAAAAATAATTACTTAATTCTAAGAGATTTGCACTTTGCAATCAGTTACAGGCCATGTTCTAGGCTTCATTACTCAGGATTGGAGTAACCTACATACATGATGCACATATGACAACAAACTACAAGACTTAACATATCATGGTCTCATGATTGTGTGATGATTTATGAGGGAGTAATGTTAAAATTCAATTGTTTGCAACTGAATTAAATCCCAGTTAAAATGCTAAAGGATCTTCAAAAGGATCTTCAGTGAATGTCAACATGTACATGGTCAACCTACATGCAGAGCCGGGCAAATGATGTCACGGACCCAAATATTGGGTTATAGAAGAAAATGAGAAGGCAGGGTCTGACTGCTTTTTTTATTTTGCTCACACAGTGTTTAAATTGCAGAATAAACGTTCCTGAGAAGGGATAATACTGATACATAAATAACAAAAATAATAAAGGACATTCAGGCTGTTTTTAATTTTATTTGGACCACTGTTAGTTATTTTGGAGAACTTTTAAACAATTCTTGTTAATCTAATTATTACAAATAATTAATCAGAAATATTGCATTTTAAGCTCATAAATTCCCAACAGGGTTTCAGAGCTATAATGTGTTTTTAGTCCTTATAACAAACAAACAAACAAACAAAAAGCACAAAAAAATGTTGGATTTTTTTTTATAGACACGTGGTCAAATAAGTGACTGTCTCCTGTAAGTACCTTTCAAATGTTTTGGTGAATAAAAGTACGTCAAACTATGAAAGCATCCCACAAAATTGGTCTAGAGTTCTAAGGTTAAGGTTTGTAAATATAAAAGCGTCTGAAGGAAAAGAGTGTAATTTCCTGTGAAGACGCAGCCCTTCATTTAGCAGTTATGATAACTGTGTCACCATATGGAGGAAAAAACGTTCCGACTGACTTCGGGTTTGGTTTCTGCGAGTTCAAAGAACTTTTGGTTTGGCTTCAATCAGACAGGACTCTCTCTCTCTCTCTCTCTCTCTCTCTCTCTCTCTCTCTCTCTCCTGTCTGCTTTAACCCCCACCCCCACCCCCCCTTGCTTCCTTATTATTGGAAGTATAGACTGATGACTTCATACATGTCTGTTTCTTTCAAATGGCCTTTTTTCTCACTCTCCATTGTTCTAACTATTTTTTCTCCTTGGGCAAACCACAGGTATTACTGCAAATGGTATTATCCCCCAACCCCCTAACACACACACACACACACACACACACACACACACACACACACACACACACACACAGACACACACATACACACACACACACACACACACACACACACACACACACACACACACACACACACACAGACACACCTGCATACGCACACACACACACACACACACACACACACACACACACACACACACACACACACACACACACACACACACACACACAGGGACACCCCACACACACTCTTCTGTGATGTTTTGTGGAGAATAGAAGTCTATGATCACAGGCCTCAAGGACTCAGTAAGTACAGACAAGCCTAGATAAGAAATCCCACTTGGCTGGAATGAAAACGGGTCCAGAACTATGTTATTATCTGTGAATTCCGTGACAGCCTCATCCTGATATGAGTTAACCTCACAGTAGAAGATTTCTCTGTGTCAGAGGAAGGCTGATTTAATATGAGTCTGTAGTATTAAACCAGATAACACTGCATTTCATTTTACTGCAGTTTTATAAAACAACACCCAAAATATTGCATTTGTTGGCAATGTTCAGAACTCTTTACAATGCATAGGTGAGTCTAGACTTTTTTTGGAAACATAGAAAGTGTATGGATTTAAAATAAGGTAGAGTTACTATACTGTTATTTCATTCTGTATATTTTATTATGACTGTGAGTCTGAGTTTATTATGACTGTGAGAGTCTGAGCATATTACACTGCTCATTCGTTCTTTTTGACTGCAAGTCTGAGTTTATTATACTGCTCATTCTGTATGTTTTTTTTATCACTGTGAGTCTGAGTATGTTATCACTGTGAGTCTGAGTATATTACACTGCTCATTCTGGATGTTCATCACAGTGTTTCTGAGGATATTATTCTGCTTTGAGATGAACTGTTTCAGTTTTCCTTGAGATACCTGCATGATGACAATTCACCCCATCCCCAAACTCTAACCCAATAAATACCACACTCTGCTATTAAATTTTTTTCCAGACTATAAGCCGCTACTTTTTTCCATGTTTTAAACCATGCGGCTTATAATCTTACATATGTTATTTTCCAGGGTGAGGCTTATAGTCCAGTGCATCTTATAGTCCGGAAAATACGGTATCTTTGACTTCTGATCTCAATAACTGCATGCGAATGTGTGTGTGTGTGTGTGTGTGTGTGTGTGTGTGTGTGTGTGTCTGATGTCTTCAAAGTAAATGCATTTTCTGGTAGCCAAAACAAACTCTGACCACCCAGCCCCAGTTACTGGTTGAATTATTGCCCAGCTCAGCCCATGGCTCTGCAGGTGGCTAAAACATCAGCTCCCAGCTGCGCTTACTGAGGAAAGGTCAGTAACAAAGCGGAAATATAGAAATAGGTGTTTTTGAGCTTCTGTGAAACTGGCCAATTTTTTGTTATGTTTGTAGATGTTGCCAGATATTGTCATTTTTTATATGAACTCTTCCCAGCTACTCAAATTCTTTGTTTGGGAATTGGTTTTGAAAACTTACTTGTGCATAAGGACTAAAAATATTTATAAATAAAATAAAGTAATTTAATTAATTTATTCAAATACTATGAAATTAAATGAAAAACAACCTACATTTTCATTTATGTATATATCAGTATTATCCATTCTTAGGACTTTTATTCCTAAAACTGAACACTGTGTGACCAAAGAAAGAGAACAAATAGCCCCTTCCATCCAATTTCAACTAATTCCTCAAATATGCCCTTCTAGCGAATGCATTCACCTACTTATAGTTGCTCCCATTGCTGACACAAACCCTATTGAAACAACATTGTGATATCGAAATGATTCAACCATGACTATGATACTGATTATAATGAATAAAGACTATGAAGTGCCAGCTGGGGTACTGCCGATAGAGAATAGGACTCTGTATGAAACATTTTGGCAATGTTTAAAATGACATGCAAGTTTTAAGATTTCTAAAGCTTTTACAACATCAGCACTAGGCTATTTTAAATATCTGTTACTTAAGATTCATCCAGTGATGTTCAGCTAAGGTCAGATGTTCAGAAAGTAAACCCATTTTGCATGTCTACAGATGTCCAGTTAAAGTCCTGGTCAGACAGTCAGATATTGAGTCTGTTTTTATGTCTATCGGATGTGCAAAAGTGAGTCTGGACAAACTGGTGTGATACAGACGCCAGTTTGAACATGTTTCTAACATTGCTTTTGTTGCTGAAGATGAACCTATTGGCACAAGTGCCTAAATGCCAGGCATGGGCTAGGGGGTATAAAGCCCCCCAACATCGAGCTGCAATGCAGTGGACCATCTGTAATGATGGTGCTCCATCCGATACAAAGGTGCAATCCTGACCTCATTAATGTTTTTGTTGGTGAATGCAATCAAATCTTCACAGCAGTGTCCCAAAAAATAGAAGAAGCCTTCCCTGGACAGTAGAGTCAGTTATTACAAGTTTCAGTTACTTGATTTTGTAAGAAACAACAAATAAGTAGGTGTCCCAATACATTTGTCCATATATTGTACCCAGACTGCACATATCTGTGTCTATCTGTCTGTGTTAACCTTACTGTCTCTGAATCTGAATGCTAATGGGCTTCTGTCCCTTGTGCCAGCCTGCCCATCTGTCTGTCTGTCTGTCTTTCTGTCTGTCGTTGTTTCTCATAAGTCCTTGATTAAGTGATTCTGGATCACCACCAGAGTCTCTAATTAATCTCATTGTTTGGGGGATTTCCTCTCCTGTTGCGTTTCCATGGAGGTTGCCACGGTATCACCCCTGTGATCTGTGTAATCTGTGCAGCCATGGCCCATAAATCCAGGCAGCAAAGACCCCTCATTCTCACCCTCTCTTTCTCTCTCTCTCTCTCTCTCTCTCTCTCTCTCTCTCTCTCTCTCTCTCTCTCTCTCTCCTCCATCCTGCTCCTTTTTCTTTTCCCAGATTCCGGATAGGCAGAGGCCAAGCTCTGGAACACCGCTCTCGGAGACAGAAGGGATTTACCAGTTTGGCTTAGAAACAAGAGAAGAGGGGGGGTAGGGAGACAGAGAGGTCATGGTGCGTTAGCCGTGTCTGTGGTCACTAATCAAAGCCTTTCTGGTTGCCCTTTCAGAATCAGGATGTGCTTAAGGAGCTTTTACCAGGAGGCCTCTAATAAAAGTATCAGTGAGAATGCTGCCTCACTGCTGCTCCAGAACACTTTGGAAAACTCGATATTTCAAAGCCACTTCTGAGTGGACTTTACACACATATACCTATTTTTTTATCATTTTTATTTTTGATAAATAAAGAAATTGTTATAAATGTATTCTGTACACTATATAGATAAACGTATTGGGACACCTGCTCATTCTCAATCAATCAATCAAATTGTATTTATACAGCTCTTTTGACAACAAGAATTTGTCACAAAGCAGCTTTACAAAGATCCAGGTCCAAGCCTCAAATGAGCAGTCAGTGGGCAAACAGTGGCAAGGAAAAACTCCCTCAAACTAGGAGGAAGAAACCTAGAGAGGAACCAAGGCTCAAGAGAGGAACCCATCCTCCTCTGGTCAACACCAGAGAGCATAAAGAAAGGCACAGTACATGGGTATAGAAAAGTAGAAAAGAAATGAAGTAAAATAAAATAGAGGGATGGAAGATAAAGATAGTTTTGCTTGTAGTAGTGATACAAATATGAATGAATAATGGAAGTGGAAAAAATTAGGTAGCATGCAAGCCGGTGTTGGCAATGAAGTCCATGTAGGTTGCGTAGTCTAATCTGGCAGTTGGTACTAAGAAGTGGATGGGTAGAGGGGTGGACCGATATCCGCCAGGCATCCGGGCAGCTTGGGACATGGGGGGAAGAGAGGGAGAAAAATTAGTGGCCCCTTAGAGGTGTTAATGAAAAGCCTGCTTAATAGAAATGTTTTCAGTCATGAGTTGAAGATGGAGAGTGTGTCTGAGTCCCGAACAGTAGGATGAAGGCTATTCCAGAGCTGGGGGGATTTGTAAGAGAAGGCTCGTCCCTCAACAGTGTTCTTTTTAATTCTAGGGACTATCAATAGGCCTGCGTCCTGAGAACGCAGTCTACGTGACGGGTTGTAGGGTATTAAGAGGTCTTTTAGGTAATGGGGGGCGATTCGCCATTTAGCGATTTGTATGTTAGCATCGATATTTTATAGTCGATTCTGAATTTAATGGGGAGCCAATGGAGGGATGAAAGAACAAGACTAATGTGGTCAAAGTTCCGAGTGAGTGTAATGACCAGCCAAGGGACGGAGGATGCAAATGCAGGCAGGTTTATTGACCAAAAAAACCAGGAAAAATCGGAGTCAGGAACAGGCAGAAGGATCAATAACCAGAGAACACAAACCAATATAGAACGCTTGATAAGACATGGATGTGGCAATATCTCGCAGCTAAACTGCGCATGAGTCCCGGTCTAAATAGTCTGGTTGATTGGAGACTGGCCCACAGGTGTGTGGAAGGGCGGAGTCAGCCTCTAATATTCAGGTGAGGCTGATCTTAAAGGTGCAGCGCATACAGGTGTGACAGTGAGAACCCTCGCAGCAGGGTTTTGTACAGACTGGAGCTACCAGCTACAAGGGCATTACAATAATTCTCAGTTTCTTCTGAAATTAAGAGTATAAATAGAGTTGATGCTTTCGTTTTGTAACAGTCAATAATGTTCAGGGAAAGGTTTCTGCTAGATTCTGGAGCACTGCTGTGAAGATCTGACTGAATACCGCAAACCCTGGGTGACAAGTTGGTCAGGTCAGTGGGGCTACTGACTTCTGTTAAGTTATAAATTCCCTCAAATACATACCATTAATGACTTTAAACTTCAAAATCCATTGTGTTGAAGTTTAGATGTTGAAATAAAACATCTAAGCCAGATGTGTCAATAACATTTGGATCCTATATTTGCTGTTACTCCAAGCATGCAAGAGATCCTGGGCAGATACTCTGCGGGTGACTATCTATTAGACTTGCATTGTCTTGCTTTTAATTAAGAGCATGCTGTGGTTATTTCTTGATGAATCTGTTGTTTTTGTGCTCATATGTTCATCATCCCACTGGGCATGTGTCATTAAAATGAACATATTTTCCAGGGAAGCCATGAAGCATCAGTTTTAGAGCGTATTGCAGATATGTGTATCTGTTGCTAGTTAAAATCTATGAAACGTGGGCTGTTACTCCATTGTTATTCCATACTTAACCATGTTTTGTCAAGTCAATATTAAACACTTTGAAATGACACACAGCTTTAGTTCATTAACAGCACCATGTGCGTAAACCACACAGCTTTCCTTTATGCCTGTTTTGTACTGTTTCCTGTGAGCTGATTTGTAAAGAATGCACACTTTGTTTTAGGCTAATCTGCAATCTTAATGTTACAGATCACTTCCGAGGTGTACAGAGCGTGCAGTTCAATTTAAACTGCTTGTCAAAACAAATCTATTTACCATCCTTTCCCCCCTGATTCAAATCCAAGTGGAGTCTTGAGTCTCTAAGGATGACAGCCTGAGTGAAGGCCTGAGTTTCTGGGGTGTGAGCCAGAAGCAAGGTTCTCTTGGACAGGTCTGAGTTAAGACTTGATTTTCTGGGGTGTGAGTATGAGTTGAGTCTTGATTCTCTGAGATGAAAGTCCAGGTCAAGTTTTAAGGCGCTGTTGTTCAAATCCAAGTTGACTTTTGAATCTCTGACAGGGCAAATTTGAGTTCAATTTCAAATCTCTGAATCTCTGAGTCTTGATTTTCTGGGTTACTAGTTCTAGTCAAAACTCAAGTCCCTGTGGAGTCTGAGTCAAGTCTATGGGGTGTGAGTTCCAGTCAAGTATTGAATCTCTGGAGTGTAAATTCGATTTAAGTCTTAAGCCTCTAGGGTAGGAGTTCCAGTTGACTGAGTAAAAGTCTGGAAGTGAGTTTGTCTTAAGTCTTTAGTCTCTGGGATCTGACTTCCAGTTGAGTCTTGAGTTTCTGGAGTCTGAGTTCAAGCCTTTGGAGTCCATAAATTGAGTCTCTGGAGTCCAGTTGACTCTTGCCTCTCTTGAGTGCAAGTCTGAGTCAAGTCTTGACTTTGTGGAGTCATAACAGATTTTTCTTAAATCTGTTTCTTAAATCAGTTCAAGTTTTATCATGAATTAACATATGACTCCAGTGTGACACAATTCCAATCATCATTTGTGTTGAGTGTGATGTTTTGGGTCTGCAGTGGGTTTGATTATAATAAGCTTCCATTACTTGTTCCATTAAATTAACCCTTTTAGTGCCGAACTAAAGAAGAAACTCAGCTCAGTTGCTGTTTTATACTAAGTGAAAAACGTGCAGCTCTGCAATTGCAGCCACCTTCCTGGCATTGGGAAGAACATCAGAGCTGGATAACAAGCTCTGGAAGTGAGGAGGAGGCTGAGGAGGAGGGGATGAAGTCAACACTGTTTGGCAGTCGTCATGCAAGAGCTGAGCTTCAGTATGGCCAGCATCTGCTCAGAACATGTCTGAAACATGCTTAAATAAATCCAGATTTTAGGGGGGGTGGGGGGGCAAGAGGGAAAAGAGAAATGAGAGAGAAAGAAAGGGGAGAGAGAGAGAGAGAGAGAGAGAGAGAGAGAGAGAGAGAGAGAGAGAGAGTAATTACCTTTTGTTGTTGTCACTATTAGAATCTGTGGGTTACTATGATCCTGAGATTTGAGCTATAAAAACAAATTACTGAATGTAATTGGGAGAGCAGCATCTCTTTGTTTGCCACTCCAGGTTTGGCACACTGCTAAATTTACCGCATATCTGGTGCAGTGGACATATTTATGTAAAATCTTGTAATTTTACTGCCTCTCTCTGCTTGTCCATAAATGTGTGTTTAACCATGGACATACTGTCTATGTGCTACGTGTGTTACTGGATGCATCCATTACATGGCAGTGCAGAGAACATAGAATATGTTTCCACATTGACTTTTAAAATAATACTGACCTCTCCCAAGCATATTTGTCCCTGTGCAGCAGGGAGGACACATCATACAGCTGTAGGTAATTGATAAATGGGCCACACAAACTTTCTTTAAAACTTTCAGTTATGTTGATGCTGCTGAGTACCTGCAGCTCCCCCTAGCTTTTTGTATGTACTGCACTTTGTATACATATTTATTTCTGAGGACACACACAACTGCCGTACCAAACAGATGCAGTATACATGTTGTAGCCGTGTTGTGTATGTGTATGTATAGTTAACAGCAAGTATATTTCTAACCTAATCTTGTAAGTTTTGAGGTTGGGCCTCCATGCACGACGTCAGGAAATCTTGGGCATCCTGTTGCCAGTTCACCGGCTGTCCTTCCTTTGAACATTATTGGTAGGTAACATACGGGCACCCATTATTGTAGAGTCCAAACAGTTACCTAATATTGTCCAATTTGACATAACATCTAGTTCTCCTCATTTCCTTAGCCAATCAATTTGAGAAAATTGGGAATGGAGTGAGAAGAATTGAGCAGGTAATTTCCTCAAAAGACCGGCCTGACGTTTTGGTCCCAGTCATATAGCCATCACAG
Source organism: Acestrorhynchus altus (assembly GCA_034509495.1). NCBI lineage: Eukaryota > Metazoa > Chordata > Actinopteri > Characiformes > Acestrorhynchidae > Acestrorhynchus > Acestrorhynchus altus. The sequence continues at coordinate 22,979,651 of CM067502.1, forward strand.
TTTGATTCTTGTCACAGTGTCTCCACCCATTTTTCCTGCTTCAACACATCAACTTCAAGAACTGAATGTTCACTTACTGCCTAATCTGTAGATCCCTCCCCTTGAGAGGTGGCATTGAATATTAGGGGGTGTGGCCCTGAAAGTCCACAACAGGCGATGCCCCTGGTTCCACTGTGGTGAGAACACCAAAGTGTTCATACTTGTTAATAAAGCAACATTAAATATAATTCAGCTGAAAAAGAAGAAGAACTATTTCTGCAGCTACACCCTTTACTCTCTCCCTACTCCTTTCTTTCTCAATCACACAAGTGGCTTAGAAAACCAGTGGCCCAGAGTTTGGCCTTATGTTCTCTGTGCCAGAGCTGGAATTCCTCTGTAGTGTAGCCACAATCCCACGATGCCTGACCACCGCCCTGTAAGGTTAGACCTCTGTGGGCGAGAGAGCTTTTGTCAAAGCATCTGTCTTTCTCTCGTTTTCTTGTTTGATGTGAATGTTTGGCCAAGCACTAGATCTGGCATCTAAGACATGAAAACAGACCAGCAAACTCTGCCTGGACAGCATCGCAGCTCTCGAACAGGTGGTGCTGTTCACACAATACATGAATGCTAAACATAGGTCAGGCTACTGGAGCCAGCCACTGGCGAGAGACATAGTTCTCTGGCAGTATCCAGAAACATTACTCTCTAAAGACATCCTCTCCTAGGTTCTGGCTGAGCTGGTGGTCATGTGGATCCATAAGCCAGTCAGCTCTGCCAGTACACAGCATGTACGGAACCGGGGAAAACACATCAGGCATGAATGCAGACAAGTGTTTGGATGCAGCCACAGATCCACATGGACAAGCACAATGTATGTTGAACCTGGAGGTTGTGTCTGGCATGGGGTGATGTCTTATGGTGCGGTTCCCTAGAATAGAATTTTTTTTTCTTTGGCATAGTTGAATGCGAGTCTGATATACACAACTGACACACTGTGAACCATTGTTTTTTTTCCTCCCACTGTAATAGAGTCAAGTATCCCACTCACTAGGATTACGACAAACCATGAACACATTTCAAATTTCTAAAGCTTGCTAACAGCACATCATTCTGAGAGGACACTACAATGGACAGGACCACCACAGAGCAGGTATTATGTGGGTGGTGGGTCATCCTCAACACTACAATGACACTGACATGGTGGTCAGCAACCTTTAACACCCAAAAGCCAGATGGACCCATTTTCCACAAAAAAAAAAAAAAACACTGGGAGACGCAAATACATTTTCACATCTAAAATTAAGATAACACTGTTGGAGCTCACATACATATGTGGATCCAAAGATCGACAGGACTCCATATTTCTTCATGTTTATGTAGGTGTTGGGGATGGCCTTCCATGTTTCAAACACGAGTTTGTCCTGGAAGGTTCTCAATATCACTCCATTTGGGATTCTGAACAAGAGAGGCCTTCTGACGGATCTTCAATATCCTCTGTGAAGTGTTTGAATTCTGACATCCACATGTGTTTGTCAGCTGTGTCAGCCAGCTCTAGATCCAGATCCAGATCCACATCAAGATCCAGATCCAGATCCAGCTCCAGCTGCAGATCCAGATGCAGATCAGGTTGACTTACACCTGCTGCGTTTTGTCAGGTAAACCGGCATCTGCGAGTGTGACACTTATGTTGAGCAACAAAAAATAATAAAATATAATTTTATTTTAATATTTTAAGATCACAATAATCTTCCAATTTAGAATTAAAATTAAAAAAGACTTAACAAATAAAATACACTTCAACTAAATACTTCAAATTTACATTCCCATGCCACACGGAGCCACAGTATAAGAATGAGAGAGCCGCATGGGGGTCTGGAGCGGCAGGTTGCCAACCCCTGTGTTAGTGTATGTAGTGCTGGTACAAGTGGATTAGAAATAACAGTGCTGTTGGAGTGTTTAAACACTTGGACCACTCACTGTCCACTCTATGACACTCATACCTAGTTGCTCCACCTTGTAGATGTAAAGTTGGGGACAGATGCTCATCTGTTTCTGCACAGTGTTGGTCATCCTAATACTTCATCTGTGAGTAGTGGGTCATATCGGAGCTGTTGTTCTAATTGTTTTATTCAAATGTTGTTTGATTTATTAATTTATTTATTAAAATATTAATTAATTACGCAATTAGCTGTGATTAATTGGAAACGATTGACAGCTTTAAAACAATTTCTTTTAAAACAAACATTATTTTCAAATCCCATCAAACTTCACACACATGTTTGTTTTGAGAAGTTTTATTTTAGATGGCAGTAAAAAAGAGTGTTTTTTACTGTACAAATTCTAAAACAGACATTTAGAGGCCTTTTGTTCTGTCTCTGGGAGAACCTACCCAACCACCAAAGTAAGTAAGGCCCAGCCCCTGGTTTACCTCCACATTAGTCCATTAAACTTCACATAAATGTTTATTTGAAGGTCTGTTTTTAGATCGACAGTGTCCTGTTTTGTAGACAGACAGATGTGCCCTCCAGACAGTGAGGCGCTGGAGAAGGACGTGTGGAGGGATATTTGTGCTGAGTGCAGCACACACACACACACTGTAAGGGTTAAATGTTCCTGCTGAATGAACGTATGGAAGTCCAACATGCACTTCTTTTGCTCTTAAGCATGAAGTCTTAACAGCCTCTTTCTGTCAGGACTTCGCTCAGATCAGTCAGTGACAGGTCTTCACTGAGATCAAAGTGTCGGACATGCCAGGGGGGAGAGGAGGAAACACATCTCTCTGAAATTATGCTGAAGGTTACCCCCCACCCCCCACCCCAACATTCCACACACACACACACACACACACACACACACACACACACACACACACACACACACACACGCACGCACACATCCTCTCACTGCCCTGTCTGAATGACAAGTCCCATTTAACACGCAGATCATCTGCAAAGACAGAACCTAATCAGAACCACACAGTGCATTCGTCAAATTAGTTTTTATTAATTTCGACAGTGATGAACATAAGAATAAAGGTGGCAAAAATGGTTCCTCACTTTGGTTTTCTGAAGAACTTTCAATTACATATTTGGAAGGGCTTCAATATGGGGAACATTCACAAAATACACCCATCATCATGTTTTTACACTCACTGTCTATTTCATCAGCTTCTCTTTCCATACAGGAACACTTTATAGTTCCATAATTACAGACTGTAGTCCATCTGTTTCTCTGTATACATTGTTATCCTCCTTTCACCCTGAAAACCTACTTGTTCAGTGTAGCTTTTGGTAATTAATGTCTCAGCTTTATTACAGGCTGCAGATCCAGGGCTCATGGATATAAGGATTTATGGTAAACTGGGATGTTGGTACTGCCGCCTGTCTCCTGCATATGATCACCCAGGTCTGTGATGGAGTGGTTGGATGCCAAGAGACAGAAGCGCATCTGTTTCTGCAAAGTTTTTGTTGGTCATCCTCTAGAAACATTTTATTCTGACCAAAGGTGTACAATTCCAAGGTTAGTGTTCTTCAAAGACTCCAGTCCAGATCAAAAGATGACAGATTTGGACTGTAACTGATCATCTGGCTGTTTTCCCCCTTAAATCAACAGTGATCAACGTTCAAATGAAATTTTTCCACAGATCACTTTCCACTTGACCTGGTTTCTGCTCATGTAAATTATAGCCTGTGTGACAGGTATGCCGGTGGGGACCTGCACCCAGTGTGGCGCGCATGAGTGTGTGTGTGTTTGTGTGTGTATGTCTGTGTCTGCATGCAGATGTGTGGTAGTCTATAAGGACTCTATGCATGGTTTATGTGTGGCCCATTCAGGGGAATTGCCACAGGGAGTTTAGAGTGGAGTGCTATAATCATAATGAATTTCATTCAGATTTGCACTATTATTGTACATATTCATGATAATGCACTTCATTCATACCTGCCTGACTCACCGTACCACCTGCATGGATACTTCTGCACTTTATGTAAATAATACTTTTATTTTATTGCACTTCTGGTTAGATGGTAACTGCATTTCATTGGCTCTGTACCTGTACTCTGCACAATGGCAATTAAGTTGAATCTAATCTAATCTATTCTGATCCAATCTAATTATGGGGTAAATAACAGATCTATCTATGCTCCGCCCACAAATGGGCTCTTTTGTAGCAACTGATATGAGGTTGGAAAAACCCACATCAAACTAATGATAAACTTTAGAAAACATTTACGTTTTTGTCAATGAACATAGACCTGCCATAACATTAGCACCCCATGCCTAATATTGAGTTCACCTCTGAAAACTCTTCTCAGGTCACATCGCAGATAGAAATTAATGTTTGGCCGAAATGTGGCCCACATCTGAGCTGCATGTGTCAAAAGTGGTCCAAATGTGTCGCTGCTTGACAGCTTGTCCTTTTTAAGACAGCAAATGTGTTGCTGGGTCTCCAGCAGGACTGAACTGTTATACATTCCTTGAACCACTGGCTTGTGGATGACCAGTTATTGTTCTCAGCTCATGTTGCAGATTTCTCCTTTACAACATCAGGAGTATTTGACCTTTCCTGTCTAGAGAGGAGCTCAGGTGCTTGTTCAGTCTCTGCAACTCCCTTCTAGCTGGCCTTCCTATATGGAACATTAAGCCTTTGGAGTTGATCCAAAATGCAGTGGTACAACTTGTCTTTATTGTTCCTAAGTTCAGTCATGTAACTCCTCTGCTGCGTTCCCTTCATTGGCTTATTGTAGCTGAACATCAGATATAAAACCTTGATGCTAGCCAACAAAACATAAACTAGACCAGCCCCTCTGTACATGATGACAATGGTCAAAACTCAATCTGTACCAAGTGTCTTTTGAATATCAGCTCGGCTTGACCCACCATCCCTCAAGAATCAAGGAAGACAAACATCCAGACTCTTTTTTGTCCTGGCACCAAAATGATGGAACGAACCTCCCCTGGAGATCTGAACAGTTGAGTCATTCCTTGTCTTCAGATGCAGACTGAAGACCATCTCTTTCAAGAACAAGAACAACTCATTAAAGAATTATAATTAATCTTGTTGGTATTGAGGTCTCTAATCTGACATTTGTTTTTGCAGCATCTAAGAGGTATCTCTGGATTCTGTCCTCTACAATCAAGCTATGGAGTGAATAGTAAAGCACATATGCTATAAATGTAAATATAAATATAAATGTAAATACAGATCCAACCTCTTGACAGATACCCCTCTAAATGAAAGTAATTCATTTTTTCACTTCACCTTTCAGTGGTGATAATACACTGCATTTCAAATTATTATGCAAATTGTATTTACATCTCATGAAGTGAAGAACATTTGGTTTTCAATGAAACTCATGGATTGTATTGTGTCTTGGGGCTCTTTGGATCACTAAAATCAATCTCAGACACTTGTTAGGTGAGCCCAATTAAAGGAAAATTACTTTTTCCTTCATTAATACTGATGTTCCACAGTATTAAGCAGGCCACAGGTATCAAGTAATATGGAAAAGATAAAAAAAAGCATAAAATTGGACAAGGTACGAAAACATTACATATTTCACGAAAACTTAATCACTGTACTGTGAGGAGATTTGTGGCTGATTCAGAGCACAGAAGGGTTCGTTCAGATAAAGGCATAACGAGGAACGTTTCTGATAGACAATTTCATTGGATTAAGAGAGCAGCTGCTAAAATGTTATTACAAAGCAAACATATTTGAACCTCAAGGTGTAAGGATACTCCAGAGGCTTACTTTTGTGCATAAACCAATTATTCGCCACTCCTAACCAATGCTCTCAAGAAGAAACAGTTGTAGTAGGCCCAGACATACATGAACATTAATTTTCAAGTATTATTTACTGATGAGTGCTGTGCAACCTGGATGGTCCAGATGGATGGAGTAGTGGAAGGTTGGTGGATGGCCTCCATGTCCCAGCAAGACTGTGATGTCAGCAAGGAGGTGACAGTCATGTTTTGGGACAGAATCATGGGGAGAGAGCTGGTAGGCTCCTTTAGGGTTCCTGAAGGTGTGAAAATGACTTCAGTTTCTGACTGACCACTTTCTTCCATGCTACAGAAAGAAAAAAACGTGCCTTCCTTAGCAAAACTATCTTCATGCATTACAATGCACCATCTCATGCTGCAAAGAATACCTCTTTGTCATTGGCTGCTATGAGCATAAAAGGAGAGAAACTCATGGTGTGGCAACCATCCTCCCCTGACCTCAACCCAATTGACAACCTTTGGAGTATCCTCAAGCAAAATATCTATGAGGGTGGGAGGAAGTTCACATCAAAACAGCTCTGGGAGGCTATTCTGACATCCTGCAAAGAAATTCAAGCAAAAACTCACAAGTTCAATGGATGCGAGCATTGTGAAGGTGATTTCAAAGAAGGGGTCCTATGTTAACATGTAACTTGGCCTGTTAAGAAGTTTATGATTGAAATAGCTTTTGATTTCAGTAAGTGTGATCTCTTAATGCTGCAAATTCTACAAATGAGCATTTTCAGTTCTTTACAACTGATAGAATGTTTTGAAACATTGTGCATTATAATTTGGAACAGTGCATTTTGAGTTTCTATATTTTTGAAAAAATACTGTTATTATTGGGACATTTGTTCAATAAAATTAGATTTGTACTCTTAACAGTTGATGACTATAACTCTGAGACTATTTTCAACACAGAAACAATGAAGTAGTCCCAAACAAAACCGTGTATCCCTGAAACAGTAAGCATATAGAAGACTTTTAAACATGTAAAAAATGTAAAAAAAAAAATAAAAATTACTTTATTGTATATTAAATTTTAGAATCTTTGTGTCATAAACATGAAAAAAAAATTTTGGTGAATAAAAGCCCATCAAACTATGAAAACATCCCACACAATGAAGATTTTAGTTTCTCTGAAACTCACAAACCAAAGCTATGTAACTGTGTGTGTGTGTGTGTGTGTACATGTGTGTGTGTGTGTGCGTGTGCTTGCTCAAGGCTGCTCAAGTGTGGTGAGGCCATTCAAAGTCTATCTGTGCATGTCAAGTTGCACAGACTTCTGGGATTTATCGATTCTCAGTGTGACCCATAAGATGTGCACCACAATTGCTTCCATAAATGCCATCAGATTGCGGTCTGTGAGTGAGCAAAGATTTCTCCCAGACTTCTCTCTTCCTTCCTGTCCTTATTTCTCTCTCTCTCTCTCTCTCTCTCTCTCTCTCTCTCTCTCTCTCTCTCATCCTCTCTCTACATCCTCAGGCTGGATGATGGTATAGTAAGTAGGTGTGCGTAGTGAGGATTGTGACAGGCTTGGTTAGCAGTGGAGTCATAGTGGGTTGGTAAACACCTTTGTTGTAGGCAGGCAGCAGGGCTGTGGGTTTGCAAGTGCCTGAGGATAGAGCTGTCAGAGCTCAGCTTGAGCAGCTCTGACTTCTAAACCTTCCCAAACAAAGGCAGCACTGCCTGTGGC